>PVJX010013060.1:0-48488 GCA_004027295.1 Dolichotis patagonum | reverse complement strand
AAAAAAAAGATTTTATACATTAACAAAATTACATGGTAGAATACTAAAGAATATAGTTATATGTTTTTCTTGATAAATCAAATGGGAGGAAATGTTGCTTTATTTTTTCCAAAGTGTAAAAGCCCTTTGATTTTGTACTTAAGGATGCTTGAAGTTCAGATTTTTTTGCCAATACTCCTCTAAGTTATGGCTATGCTTTCTTTCAATAGCACAGGGACATTTTTACCACTGGTCAAAAACTTCCCCAAGAAATGAAGAAATTTTATTGGGCTTCCAAACCTTGTAAAAAAGAACTCTTTTCCTCACCCTAACTCTGTGTTCCATATGGGAGGCCTACCGCCAATATGGGTGGAAATTTTGTCTTGCTTGTCAGTCTCCTAGATATGTGGAAAATTTCTATATATTTATATAGTTAAAAGGAAATACTTGTCATGTAAGCCTCAAGGAAAATTCATACCTCTTTGACCCATAAAGGAACAGACACAAGCCTGTAAGAGCATTCAAATGCAGACAAAGAAATACTTTCCAGCATAATTTAGAATGTTTCACTTACTGTTTCTTAATTGATCTCATATATTCAAGTAACAAAGCTCCAGGATTTTCCTCTGTAAAAAAAATGTTTACATTTAGAAATAGGGTCAAGTGATAATCCACATATGAGGAATCTAGATTTATTAGAAAACCCTGCAGAAATAGATTTTCCTATTAGGTCATTTTATGAATCAGAATTTGCAAGTTATTTGGTAGTAACATTTAATCTCCTCCTAAATTTTAGAGGCTTATTACCACCAAGGTTCCTGATCCACCTAAGTTGTATGTTGTACAGATTTCTTCCATACCAACATGTGAATCCGAGCGGCCTCTTACATATGGTGTTAGCCAAAAGTTGCAGTTGATGTGAACCTGGTCCCGTCTTTCCTTTATGACTGTTGCTCAATTCTAGGGCCAAGGCAGCAACTTTGAAGCTTCCAGGGGCTCCAAAGTTCCTACAAGGTACATAATTGTGCAGCCAAGACTAGGATGCATGAATGGCGGGACAATGTAACCACAAGTGTAGAGTGTGACCCTGGATTACCCTTGTCCCTCAGTCTTCTCATATCCCAATTACTGGTGACAGTCACAGGTAGCACTTTAAATCTCATGTGTTAAAATTTTATGGGCAGCAATTAGATTCAGGAAGCTGGTGAGGTCGGTCTAGCCAGGAGGACACTCTTGTCAATTTTTTTTTTTTTTTTTTTTTTTTTTTGTCTTTTTGAGACAAGGTCTCACTTTTTAGTTCAGGCTGGCCTTGAACTCACTTTGTAGCCCAGGCTGGGTCTCAAATTTGCAACGATCCTCCCAAGTGCTGGGATCACAGGTGCGTGCCATCACACCTGGCTGGCACTGATCAATTTCAAACCACACAATGGAGCAAATAAGCTTAGCTCTTAGAAACATCCTAAATTTTCTGGGAGAACAAGAAGTAATGTTTGATAAACACTTCCCATGTGTGAAGTGCTTTGTATCTACTGTGCCTTTGATCCTCACCTCAGCAGGAATAGGTGAAAACAGAATGCTCATTTTCCACAAGTGAAGAGCAAGATTTAGGATGATTAAGTAACCCTCTCAGAATCACATACTGAGTAAGTGGTAGAGTCTGGGGTCAATCTAGATGATCTGATTTTGGTATTTACACTTTTAACCACGTGGTATGAGCATACCTAATGTTCATACTCTTGAGCCTGGGATATTACAACAGTCAGAAGTGCCTTCCAAATCATAAAAGATGAAATCATGCTCCACAAAGCTTTTGTGTTAAATTTATCTTGTAGGTTAACTCAGTTGTTGGTATACTTTTCTGTAAAAAGTCAAATAATTTTAGACTTCTCCAATCAATATTAGCACAAACTTTTCTTTTCAATGACTTAAGAAACACTAGCAGTCTAACTAACTTGCATTTTTTCCTTTTCCCTTCCTTTCTTTCCCCTATCCTAGTTCCTTTTTCCTTTTGAGCAATTTCTTCCCATTTCACAATATCTAATGTGTATTTTTGAACTTATTTACTCTTTCAGTTTGTTGCATGAGGGAGACAATACTATGTTTATGTATGGAGCTTGATTTATTTCACTTATGAGTATCATCTCAAGTTGCACCCATTTACCTATAAAAGTTTCAAGTTTATCATTCTTTATGATTGAGTAGTACTCAATTGTATAAAAAGACCACCTCTTTTTTTATCTGTTCCTCAGTTGATAGGACCCAGTTATTCCCCTTTTTGGTATCATCCTCAAAGAGCTTAAAACATCATGCACATCCATGTTTATAGCAGCACAACTTGTAATAGCTAAATCTTGGAAACAATTCAAATTTTATTACTCTTACAACATTTTGAAATATAAGTATTCTTAGCCTATGAGACCATAGAAAAACAAGGTATTGGCCAGATTTGGCTCATGGATTTTAGTTTGCCAATTAGTGGAAATTCATCAATTGACATACTAGGTATGACAGAAGTGTGACCTCTGCAAATCATGTTATTTACCATATCTCATTTACAGCTATTTTGAAGCAATGGGAGTATGCTAAAATAAGAAGGTCAGTCAGCGTGCATCTCTCTGTAACCTCATAAGCTTGACTCGAGTCATCTCAGTATAGAATAAGAGGCACATGAGGACACCCCAAATGCTTCTTTGTGGGGAAGGCAATGTCACACTCAACCCCTGTTTTGCTTCTGAAAATACAACCAGCTGATATTTTGTGGATATGCCTGTCACTGCTCCTGACAATTTTGCTGAAAAATATCAATGCATTTTATTAAAATTGAAAGACTACTTCCAAGCCTTCTCTTTCTCAAAAAGATACCATAAACCATAACAGAAGGTGTTGGATTCAAGATAATTTAAAAAGTGTTAAAGGCCCAGGAGGATGCCTTGAATCTTTGGCATCATGTTTTTGGAAATTGGATCAGGAAAAGTGATGGCCAGTATCACTGATGATTACCCAGGTGTCCACAGAACTTTCTGTGTATACCAGGCACAGGTCTAAGCTTGATGAGTAGAAACATTTAATTCTCACAATAACTTTAGGAAGAAAATAATAGTTTTGCCCCCACTTTTTAGGTGAGGAAATCAAGACACAGAGATCTAGGGGACACATTTAAGTTTAAGAAAAAAGTAGGAGGTAGGTCCAAGATTTGGACCCTAAGGCGGGCTTTAGAGTGTCTGACCACTGCAGTGTCCTGCCTTTCCATGTGCCAGAATATGGCAAGACCTACAGAGGAACAGTATTGGTGTGTAACAACTAGGACGTCATTCCTGAATCAAGCACATTCAGTGAAGTAATCCAAAGTTATTCAAGGTAGTTGGGGGATACTGGGCTCTAACTCTGCTAATTGATCTCTATGGAAGTGAGGATCATACTGTACTTGGAAATCCTCATGTGTAAAAGAGTACTGTGAGTTTTTAACATAATCTTTTATGCCAATATATTAATTGTTTTCTAATCACTTTGAGCATCTTCTTTCACAGAAGTTATATATAATCAGCCTGTGACTCTGTGTACCAAGTTCCTTGACTTCAGGAGAAACTCTAGCCCTGGAAATGAGTCGTATTCATTTGACCTATAAATAGTAAATAGAGTAATAATACCTTCTCATCTATGTAATCAAGGTTCAGCTTGTGTACCTCTAAGATACCTTCGAATATGTATACTTTTACAATTCGATGGTCATCACAATATTTAACCAATGAAGTATGTCTTTACTCATAAAGAGAAGTCTTTCACTAAATAAAGCTTTAAAAATCTTTCTTGACTGGCTGCTTGTAACCTAAAGTATTTTTTTTCCATTAACTTCAGAATAAAATGTACTTAAAGTGAGATTACATTCATAACAATCTAGACTAATACTCACTATGCAAACTTACTTCACAAAAGACCCAGTACTTTAGTAAGAAAAATGAATAAAATAACTCCTTATTATCCCAAGACCAAGATAAAAATCTCCAGGTATCCTTCAGATGCTATGATCTGCTTTGAACTTTGGCTCAAGTTATTTCCACGAACATCCTCTGCTTCCACTGGGGTAGACAGCATATAAGACAGAGCACTACAAATCACTTTGTTTAAAGTTACCGAAGAAGGAGAGGGGGGACAAAAAAACAGTGCAAAGTCGGCTGTTAATTAAAACCAGCTGATGATGTACAGCGATTTGTCTGGAGCACTTCTGACCCGGTTGGTTCTTTGACAGCTGTACATTCTTTCCTGCCTGGATTGTTTGAACTTTGTCCAATGGTGCAATTGTTAAATCTCAGATAGCTGTTGTTTAAATGTGAAGGGTAGGGAGGCACTTTTTGTTTTAAGCAAGAAAGGGAGATGAGTCTTGTATTACATTTAAAAAGTGAGTGCTTATTAGATCATGTTCACTGGTTCTCAGTACAATGCTGCTGGTGTTTTCTGGATAGTCCATTGACACTTTTTCACTGTACAAATGTCAGAAATCTGACTTCCTCCCTTCTTGCCTAAGGGAGCCCTGCTGTAGGTAAAAGGGAAATACTGTGAAACACCTGGTCTTACTCAGTGGAGGCTGGGGATAGGTTAATTTCACAGCTGAAATCTTCACAGGGTGGAAAACATTTGAATGTTTGCTAATTGAGAAAAGGGCTACCTAAGAAAGTCAGAGGTGCTTCAGGAAAATTGCTCATAAACACCTAAAAGACTGTTTCTTGTTTTGGTTTGATAGACGCTGTATAGCTAAACTATGTGTCTCTAAATCCCAAAACAACTTTAAAATCAATGATTACTCACATTTTCTTAAAGAAAAATTGACATTGTAGAGGTATAAAAAAATAATTTGTCTGAATGCTTATGTATATCCTAAACTTTTGACTGTAAAATATTTTATACACACAATAACCTTTCTAAATGCCCATCATATCACATGTTCATACACCAATACAGATGTACAGAGTAGACACATAGATAAGTACCTACATCATGATGATGAAGACAGATAATGGACAGATAGGCAGATTTAGTGTTTCAATTTATATTTCAGGGCAAATTTTATTTTTGAAAGTTTTGTTTCTGGATAGCTCCATTCACTATCAGGATGTGGTTCTAGGGTTTACATACACATTTTTTTTTCCTTAACCACGAATGTTAGCCTTTGGAGTTCTAGTGCAGGGTTAGAATTCCATGTTTTCCATGGAACTAATGCCCCTTGGGCTGCATTGTGGCTCCTGTTTGCTTTGAAGGGATCTCAGGATTGGATTTTTCACTAGGACTCTAGACTCCTGGGGCGAATTTTTTCGAAGACAGGTGTGAGAGTTACCCTTGTTTATGCAGAAGTGAGTCATTATCTCCTGGCTGCTGCTGCTTATCTCAGGCCTGTAAAGGTCAAGTGAAGCTCTAGGTCACATAAAGATGTCCCTTGCTCAGTTTTCGGCTTCACGGAGGAGTCTGAGCTTCTTCAGCTTCAGTTCCCCATAGAAAGGCCAAGAGGGGCCAAGTCAAAAGCTGGTCCTGAGTGAAGACCCTCAGCAGAACAGAGACACAAGGAGCTAGCACAGTGTAGCAGAGGGTGACACTGAAGCCACAGCCAGTCTTTCCATGTTGCAAAAGGCTAAAAAAAAGAAGAGATTCCTGTGCTGGGCACCACGAACTCTAAGTTTCCTTTTCTCACATTGTCGAATGTCCAGAAACATAGACAGCTCATTAAAGAAGTGTCACAAAATCATTTGTTAATGAATTAAACATTTCCTCATGCTGTCTGCCTTCTAAGGGAGGTTAATCTACCCCTGCAATTTATGGGTAATACCTTGGAAGCCCAGGAAGGTCTGAAGGTCCTTCACCCCTGGCTGAGGGTATGACCATGGCTGTTAGGCTTTTAAGCATTGCAGGGTTGGACAGACACAGACTGTAAAGGCAGAATCTGGTTCAAATCCCAGTCTGGCCCTCCACAGCTTTGTGAGTTGTGTTATTCGATCACCTACCCTTTAGTTCTTTCATTTGTGAAATGGAAAGTAAAATGTTTACCTTATAGTTTTTAATACTGTTTCCTGAAGATTAACTAAAACAATGCAAATAAAGCTACTTGATGTAATGTCGGGGACATACTAAGTTCTAAAATTATTAACTTCTATGATTGTTTTTATTATCACTTATGACTTCATGATATTATGTCTCTGGAGAAATTGAAAAAGTCCCTAAATGACTCCATATGTTCAACAGAAATCATAATGCCAGTAGGAGTAACATATTTGTCAGTTACTGCATTTCTTATAGTGATCATTGCTTTTCTAGAATAATATCATTTTAAAATGTTTCAGGGAAGTAATTCTGAGAAAGACACCTGGAGAGCATATGAAACTGTTTAGTACTCCCATACAGGATCCTAGAGATTGCCAATTTCTGCATAAAACATGAGAATTATAAATATTGAATAATTTTAAAGTGATGGACAGGTTAAATATTTCCATAGCTGAACTACTTCTGTGCTGTATTATGCTTTTATATCTGCGCTATTTTAATGGGCTACTTTGTGGCCCAATGGTTTTAACATGTGTTCAATCCTAAATAACCACTCATTAATCTTATGTGACAACCAGATTTTAATATGTATCGGGGTGTACTATTGTTGGTGATATGCTTTATGCTATTTATAGTATATATACATTTTTCCCAGAATAAAGTTATGTATATAGCAAACTGCTTATCTCAAAACCATGGTGAGTGAATATGCTTAACTTCAGGCAAAACTTTATGAAGCACATGTATGTTTTCACTACAAAGTAACTTTGAATCATAATTAGAATTGAACTGTCAGGGTTGGTTAAATTCATTCTTTAAAAATGAATAGGTTTCATAAATGTGAATTTGCCGATGTCATGTTAGCTTAAATACAAGTATATGCTGATTGTTGTTAAAAGTTTCTGATGTAGTTACTACAGCTGAAAAAGAGAAGCCAGATGACTGTAGGTAGTCAATTTATACCACAGTGAAAATGATTCTAAGAGGTAAAATGTGACTTAAGTTTGGCTCCTGGTCTGTTTTTCTAATTGAACTTTATATAGGTTATGTCTACTCCAAAATCTGAAATCCATAATGCTCCAAAATTCAAGACAGTCTAGTGCTGACATGGTGCCACAAGTGGAAAATTCCACACCTGACTTTATGTGACGAGTTGCAGACAAAACACAGGTACCTTAACATGCTGATTAAAATTACCTTCAGGCTATGTGGATATGGTATATATGAAATATAAATGAATGTTGTATTTAGAGTTGGGCGCCATCCTCAAGATGCAGTATTACTTACACGCAAATATTTCAAAATATTCCAAATGCTACAACACTTTTGAATTGAAATATTGGGTAAGGGATTCTGTATTGGTCAGCTTTCCTGTGGGGGACATGATACTCAATGCTCGCAACTCCATGGTTTCAAAGGATTCAGTCCATGGTCAGGTGGCCCCATGGCAGAAAGACACAGTGGAGCAAAGACGCTTTAGTTCATGGTGACTGGAAGCAGAGCAGTGACACAGTGAGGCAGGAGTGAAGGACCGTACATAGTACCCAAGGTCACACCTTCTGATCCACCCCGATACCCCTGGGTTTGTGCTTTAGTAACTTGATAGACATTTCTTAACTCAATAAAGTTGATGAATCACAAAAAACAACCTAAGATACCCAAATGTACCACTTCCCTCCAGTCCTTGAAGAAACGCTGATTATCTTTCCAGGATGTAGGCACCACAGGTGGGATTAAGCGCATTCTTCACTGTCCATTGAGGCTTTCAAATCATTTCCCCAAATACCTTCTAGATATCATTGTTCCACTAGAGAAAATTTCTCCTCACGACATCCATTTCTACTGTTTGTCTCAATTTCCTGCTGTTTTGGAAGCCAACTGAATCCATCTATTGAAGAATCTGGCACCTGAGATAATCATTTTCTCTCCACCTGAATCCACGACTCTCTCCAGTGACTTGGGAATTCACAGGGACAGCAGTCTCAACTGCTCTCCTCTCTGCTTTATCTGCAATTCCTTTTAGGTGCTGCTTCTTAAGGCAAACCCATGGAATTCTCCATCTTCAAATTCCTAAATACAAATAATCTACTGTGATGAAAAGTTCAGATTATTGTATCACCACTTGTACACTCTCTACTCTTCACACTTGCCATAGCTCCTTCCTTTCAGAGTCAGTGTTCCCTCATCCCTTTTTCATCTTCTTATTAATATCACTGAGTTCCTCCACTTCCTTCTCTTCTGCTTTTCATAACATACATTCAATAAATTACAGCATAGAATCACGGTTTCAAGCTACTTTTTGATGCCAGTGCAGAGGTAACTGAACAATGTTAGGGGAAAATTATGATTTCACCTCTCAACTAGGTTTCTAATATTGCCTATCAATGTTTTTGCATTGTCGAGCAACTAACTTTCTAGTGCCCTTCACTGTCCATGAGAAAATCTTCATCACTATTAAGAACTCTCACACAAATGCCTCAATTTTGGTAGGAAAACTTGACACTATAATAAAAAAAATTAAGTGACTAATCAGTATGTCCCATGATTTTGCTCTAAATGTGTGTACCAATCTGGCTATGTGTTATTCCCATTTGAAACCATAAAACATTTCATTCCTTGTTGAAGTTCATAAATTTTATTTTTGTGTCTCCTTCCTCTTTCATTATCCTTCATTCATCATTCTCACTCCCTCTCATATCTCCAGGTTCTCTTTCTCAGTTGGATTTTGCACCTCAGACCACTAATGGATTCAAGTTTTCCCAATTCAAACATCTTCCTTGATTGGGCTTCTGAGCTGAATTAAATCGGCTAAGGAAATTATCCATACAGAGCTGATATTGTTCCAAAGTGGGGAAAGATTATGAGCTTGTTTTCCATGAGTATGGAAAAGAGATGACATAGTATACCTGCAACTATGATGTTTAGAAAGGCCTATTGGTAAGTAGGTTCTTAGCTGACATCTAGTAATTTGAATTTCACAGTGTTCCCACCATTCTTTGAGAGGATGATTACTGTGTCTAAAATGTTTGTACTTATATAACACAATGTTTGCTGTATACCAGCTTTGCTCTCAGGAGTATGGAAGTTGTGTGTTAGGGACAGAGTGCCTTGTGACCAGCACAAGTCAACACCTTGGGGGTTAAGTCACCGAAGAGCTTCCTCTATAGGCAATAGTTCATACCTGTGGTCACAGTTAGATGCTGGAGAATTAATCATGTGTGGCCGTGTTGGGAGGGAGGATTTCCTGGAGATTGTAACTGGCTTCTCTGGACTTCACCTCATGTACCTTCTCACTTTGCTGCTTTTTCTTGTTATCATGTCACTATAATTAACTGTAGCTCTATGACTGTCTGCCTAGTCTTATCATTCTTTCTTGTGAATCACTGAGTCTGCTGTAGCTCTTGGAGATCCTTGACACTGCAAAAGTATTCATTTCATGGAATTCTGTCCTATATTTGAAGGAACAGGTTAGTAGCGGCAACAGAATTGGGTTGAATGCTAATGTCAGAAAGATACCAGGGATAGAAGTAGGAAAGACCGGCTTCAGTGACCCTCAAGCAGGCTGTGATGATTACATCCCCTGAAGACTTTATTCAGCTAGCTTCTTTCATTATTTTCTGATCATGAGGCACTTGAATACATTCTTAGATATTGGCCTAAACTTGTTTCTTCTGAAAACGAATTTTCAATACTTAAAACCATGACAACTCACAAAACATAAACTGTCTTCAAGGTATCTCAAGATTATATTATTCCATTATTCAATGGTTATTGCTTACAGATGTCTTACGGTACCCCAGGTACAGTGAAAGCCACTGACAGTCCAAAGACAACTATGATAAATCATCTTTGTCCTCTAGTAACTCGCTCAAAGGAAGAAAAATGCCAAATTGAAATATGCAGAAGGCCTTTGTTTAGATCATAGTTCTGCAGCTGCATGTGAGCTTCAAGAGCTGCTGGTCACCTGTGCTGAGCCACAGCTATGCTTCTAACAGGTGAACACAAAAAAGTGCTAGATGACTCAGCAAATGGAAAATGCTGGGGATTCCTGAAATAGTACTGAGTCATTAATCACAGATATCCTGTCTCCGTCCGCGAAGCAACTGGGGATGAATAAGCAAAGAAAGTGAGCTAACAGAGGATGGAAATACCCTTGAGACATTTGTTGAGTCAATATAAGGACATGGAAAACTTCAATAGTCATTGATTCAGATGGAATGAAATAAGAGAACATTTTCCAGCAGCTTGGTCTTCAACCAAGAATCTTGGCAATCATCATGCTTCTGGATTCTTTGCTTTGGGAATTGGAGAAAGGAAGGAAAGAAAAGAACAAAATAATTTTCAGAACATATATCTTAAATTTACCTAATATGACAATACATAGTACAAAATCTATATTTGATGTGAGATTTCAAAATGAATTATAAGAGGCAAATTATAATACAAAGAAAAAATGACATAAAACAACCCTGAGAAAGTGATGGAATGAAAGGGCCTTAAAAGTGATAAGTTCAGTGAGTTAAAAATAAGATACATTTTTTTTCTAAACTACGAATCATGCCACATATGTGAGTTGTTTCAAAATACTGTCTTGGCAAGTTCAGCAGAGAAAAAAGTCAAAGTAACACTAGATGTACTATGTCTTGTTTATGGAAACTTCCCACTAAATTTGGAACATCCCAAATTTTTAACATTAATTGTATTCCTGTTAAGCATCACCAGATATTTTATTGATTTGCACTGCAAAATCAGGGATTTTTTTTAAAGGAAACAAAGTCTGTCTTTTATGTAAAAGTTAACTTAAGAGCACAGTAAATTTCCTGAAACACAACTTAGTAGAAAAGAATTGCTCCCAATAACATATCATTTTTTTCTAAACTATTAACACCAGTATATACTAAAATAAGTCATAAAAACGTTGAATTGATTTAAAGTTGCTTCTGAATTTCAGTTAAGACTGTCAGCATAAAAAATGATCAAGCCACTTGTGAGACTCAAATGGTCTTCATGTTCAGCATAGTATGTTTTCATTTGTCTACTTTTTTCACTTAAGAACTTATTTCTAGGTAACTCCCTCAGCAGTTATACATGTTTTAGTATCAATGGTATAAAGAAAAAAGGACTAAACACCAACAGGGCTGCAAAATTCACAGCCATTGATCATGCTCCTTCCAATTCAGGTCTTGGCTAACTGCTTGATGGTCTTACTACAATGCATAGTTGGTGTTTTTAACCTCGTTTTAAAGTAAAGATTGAAATGTCCATGAACTCCTCACCGGGGGAGAAGCCCTTGCTCTTGAAGACAGCTGATCTCTAAGAAGGGGCCCTTAACTCTTGAAAATGCTGGGTACTGGGTCCTTCCCTAAGTATCTGTCAGTTCAGTCAGGGTAGGTGGCTGCTGGACCTGCCATTGCCTAGGACCCTTGGATCCCAAAGTTTGGAAGGCCCTTGCAGGGTACCTTAGCCAGCCACACCAAACACATAGACTCCTGGGAGTCTGCCCCTCTTGAGAAAGTGGTAGCAGCTTGGCAACTTGGCCAGCAGTTTAGCATAAGCGAGGTTTGAGTGATGATAGCTGGTCCTTAGCATTACATGTGGAAGTTGTTTTGTGAATTTATGTTTAGCGAGATAATTATGCAGGTTTGGCAACTCCCAAATGCCACATATGCCTCTGAATGCATTCAAAGAATTCACATGGAAACCCTTGGCTTTTGTTTCTGGCTTCACTGGCTCTTTAGCTCCTAGTGGATGGCAGTCAGCAGGGACAGAATACAGAACCCATAACTGTGAAGACAAGTTTTGTGCATGCAAAGTATATTTGTTAAATCAAAGAATAATGGAAAATGAAATGCTGTGTTTACTTGCTCTTCACGGATCTTTTTATTACTCCTTCCCATTTGTAAGTAAGACAATTGCTCAAGTTTTATCCCCTTTCTTGGATCACAAGTAACTCAGGAAGCTTTGGATTTAGTAGTCAGTGGGATCAGTAGGATTCCCATAGAAGTTTTACATCAATCAATCAATCAATTAATCATGAACTATGAAACATCTGTGAAGTTCTTGGTCCTTCTTGGAGCAAGACTGTGAATTCCTTTGCTTTTTCTACACTTTATTGATTCACTCAGCTGCTGAAAGTAGACCTCTTCGAGAATCCTACCTACTCACTCCTTTGTCTTGCTAATTTTTTCTTTCTTTGCCACCAGTGCTTCACAAGCTTTACATCTAATTTCTCGCTCCTTTTCCCGCGTGGATCAGGTTTTCCTTGCAGCCAGCCTTGGTTCCTGAAAGGGTTCCTCATGGTTCTGACCTCAGTAGTTCCTCCAGAGCATAACAGCACCTTCTTTTGCTCGGAATTCTCCAAGAGTGCTCTGACCAAAAGATTAAGTTGCCACTTTTGCCTGTTTGACAAGGCTGTGCTCTCACTTCTTCGGTTTAACTTACGTTCCTTGATGCACTGGTCTATGTGCTAGGGATGCGGCAGTGAACAGAGTGCCTGTTTTCATGGAGCTTCCCCTATAGTAAGGCAACAAAGACAACAAACAAAATAAGGTATATATGTGTGTTCATGTGCATATGACACACACACACACCTATATGCACATGTGTCTATCTTTATATTTGCATTGGGAAGGGGAAGAAAGTAACTTGGAGCAAATTAAAATAGGGCAAGTTTCTGCGAAATACTAGGGGTAGGGGTTAATTTAAAAAGGTTGGTCAAGGAAGGCTCACTGGAGACATCATTGTGACAAGCATCTGATCCAGTTCCTGCCTTTTTGTGCAACATTTCTTGCCATCTTTCTGCCTCAAACTTTATATTCTGTGATACTAAATTCTCCCTTGTCCCCGATTCAACAGTCCTCCAGGCTCCTAGGCTCTGTTTTCACTCTTGGTTGTCACCAGGATTCCTGCCCTTCAGAAGAAGTTGTCATTGCGATCTCTGTCTGTCCATCTCCTGAGACCCTGGGGGCAGCCCTGGGACCCTTTCACTGGACTTTGACTTTACTTGGAACAGATCTAACACAAAGATGGTTACCTCACACTATAATTTTTCTCTTCCCTCTCTAAATGCCTCAATACAGATATAGATGTGCACATATGTTATAGATTGTATTTATTAAGTTTTTACTATGCACACAATCTGTAGTCTATACTTCTTTGCATAAAAATCTAATGAGCTGGTAGGAACATCACAAGTGAGAATATTCACTAGCCCAGTATTTTCCCCTAATGAGTCAGGAATTCTGAGCCCAGTAGCCTTGCTCAGTCCTTTATATCCCCAGCTTCCTCCTAATACTCTAATCAAAACTATCACAGGGCACATCCTGTATTTATTTTTGGATTTTTTGCTCTTGTACCTAACAGAGTACTTAATACAGAAAAAGTACTCAACAAGGTTTTTTTGAACAAATGCATTTTCATAATAGTCATTGATTCATTATTCATGGTGTAAAAATTCTTACACCCAAGCAAATGTCTCCCAAAAGTCTGGTGCTGAGAGATGAAGCTTTGGGACGTTATTGTGTCATGGGATGCTAATCTCATCAGTGGGTTAGGCTGTTCATAAGTTCATAGCTAGCTGTGCTGTTCAGAGGTAGCACCTTGGTTGGAAGGGACAAGTTCCTGGGGTATAATTTGGGAGGCTATGTTATTACCTTCAGTGCCTCTTTTCTCTCTCTGCTTTCTGGCTGCCATGTGGTTCTGTGATGCCAGTTCTGCCTTGGAGCCAGCCATGGAGTGAATCCACTGAAATTGTGAACCAAAATAAAGCTTTCCTCCTTTTAAGATGTAGATGTCCAGTACCTTGTCCTAGTGACAGGAAAGTGACAAATACCTTGGTTAAACCTGAACCTAGGTGACGTGGCTCTGAAGGCTCAGCCCGCCATTGCTCCTCATTCCTCGGCTCTGCAGACCCTGGATTGTTTCCTACCTGCCAGAAGGCACCCTCATGCCTGTCTACTTTGTATCACCAAGGTACAGAGACAGGACTTCTCAAACCACTTCTCTCAGTGACTCAACAAACAGTAGGGAAATCTAGGTGCGTTAGTCAAGGCTCTGAAGGCCAAGAGTAATCACATGAAAGGAAAAATAACCAAAAAGAAAAGTCAATTAGAGAAAAAAGAAAAATGAAGAACTTTTTGTTGTTCGCTATTTTAAAGCAAGGGGCTACTGGGAAACTGCAACTGAGAGAGGAATGCTTTTGGCATAAAGGGAGAAATATTCTAAATCACACAAAATACACACTTTATAATCAAATGCTTAAAATCCCATAAGCTGAGCCTGAAACCAAGACAGAATAAGCCAGCTTACTTCAGAATTCTTAGAGCTGCAAAAGGCTATTTCAGTAAATGGCTAATTGCAGGCCTGAATAAAACATGAAAGATTTTAAAGGAAAATGTCACAAAGAAGTCAAAGTATGTGTTCTACACTGCCTTCCATTCCCCATTCCTCCATCTCCTTTCACAAAAGAAAAAGAATAATTTTTTGCTGCCTTTTGAAGGAGACAAATACCTTGTTGATTTCTTTATCTTTAAATCCAGTTAGTATTATGAAACCAGCCCTTACTACAGACCCCGTCCCAATACTAAACAACTACTAATGATTTGCAGGCAATCGTGAGAAGCCATTGAGGAAGATGTCACTCTGCTTGAGGGTCATCTCTTTCCCTTGTCTCTAATTTTTTTTTGTCACTTTCAGCATTTGAAAGATAACTAGATAATTTTTTTCCATGAAACTTGATGACTTCAAGTGGAGAGTAAGCAGCTGTAGCAAGACAACTCTTGAAGTGCAGGGAGATATCCTGTCTTCACATAAATGTTTACGAGAGCAGAAAATACTGAAGAAGAAAACGCAGCAGAAAGCTGCATGACTCACAGGCTGAATGGCTTCTAAATTAAGCATTTCTCAGAGTTTCCCATGAGGTGCTGGGGTGAAGAGGCAGCGGGGGCCCTGCTGGTATGGAGGGGATGTGTTTAAAATACAAAGAGGTGCATTTTACATCACCCGGAGAAAGCACTCTTGCTTTGGAGGTTTAAGAGAACCTATGTCTCAGGTGATAAATACTCTTCATGTGGGTGGTAGTGTCATGGACAGCTCCTGACTGGGCTACTCCACAGATGTGGAGCAGAGGCTCAGCAGGAAGCCTCATGCTGACTCACAGATGTTCCTCTCCTAAAGCACCTCCAAGTGATGGTAATTTAGTTTAATTTTAGAACTTGTATGCAGGACCTGGGAACATTTTCGAGCTGGGACCAGGTTTCACTGAAGTTGGCATGTCAGTTTTGAGAGTAAGGTCGTAAGTCAGACTACCTACACATTATTCAGTTCCATATATTTGAAAGCACTGTGCATTTGGAAACATTAGGGACAGTCAACCATTGGAACTACTGTGCAAATGGCAGGCACTCCTAGTTTTAACTCTTAGTCTCACAGAAGCATGGTCACTGCTCTCCATATTCAAAACTTTCTGATTAGAAAGTTCTAGAATAATCCAGAAAGTTCCATGCTAGAGTTCAATCTCTACCTTTTTCAGTTGTATCTAAATGATTTGACATTATTAAGAACTATAATTAAAATGGTCTTCAGAATCTCACTGTGGTTAATGATAGTATCATATGCCCAGATAGTAAATTGGCAATATTATATTAGTTAACCATTTCTAGCTACCTTGTATTGGATAGTAATTTAGAAATGACATAGTTCAGAGTAACAGTTGTTGTCTAAGAGTGTGCAACCCTCTATATGTTCAGAGAACCATACTGTTGCATGAGTTACTGTTTTGAATTGCCATATTAAAGAAATAAAATTCAGGACACCCAGTTACATTTGAATTTTAGATAAAAATTTAAGTAAATATGTGTTTTTTGCAACATTTCATTACTCATTGTTTACTGAAATTTAAATTTAACTTGGGTATCTTGTATCTTAAATGGTAATCTTGTGAGATACAAGAGTTTTCTGAGGTATTGTTCTATTAAAAACACATTCTGGATATTTTCCTGCATGAATTATGTAATCTAGAGGGAATGTGTCAAAAATATTTAATATTCATAAGAAAACTGCAATTCTGGAAGGGTTTTTCTCAGCCACTGATACATACTCTAAAGCTACACCCAAAAAACCAGTGGGGTGAAGTAAAGACAACATGAAAATTTAATAGATCTTGTTGTGATCTAACACTTCCCCACCGACAGAATTCACAGTTCTGGCCAGAAATCCTCAGTTTAGGGTTCTAGTTTCCTCCCTTTTCTTTGCTGTTTCGTGGCCTCCTGTAGCAAGAGAGGAGGGAAAAGATTTTTTAAAAATCCAGCAGCATTTTAATGTACATTTGTTTTGGCATTAGCTGAATTCTGGAGATGAAAACAATTTGCTGCTTTTAATTCAGTCCATGTGCAACAAAGTTGAATGTTGGGAGATCTGGCTTTTAATAAGAACGATTAACAAGCGTTTTTGATCACAGGAAGTAGAGAGGAGTCCCTGCTTCTAAGAATACAATGAACAATGACTGGCCCTCAGTCAGCCCATATTTGTACATCAGTTGTTTTGCAGCTTCTGATGTGATTTGTGGCAAATATGGGAGGGAGTTAGAAGAGACATCCCTGCCCCTTTCTGCAACCACATGGACAGCCTGTTCTCGAATCTTCCTTTCTATACAAGGAAGAAAGCTGCTGCTCCTTTCCAGGCAAGTGGCCACTACAGGGACATTGGCTTTAGATAATCTGTACCTGGGGTGAGTGGGCATCCCATTCAGACAACCCAGGCAGCTACCACCATGTCCACTGCTCAAGCTGGTGGGGCTTCTGGGGGCCTTGATTTCTAAGGAGCTCCATTGGTGTGTTCTAGGAAGCAAAGTTGTAACAGATAGCTCTGGCTGCCAACCTCTGCGTCTCCACACAGCTTTATATGTGAGCCTTTCCCCCTGGTTGGTCCGAAGAAGATTCCAGCAAGCTACATGGAGGATTTCAGCCTCCAGCTCTCAACCTCTGGTCTGAAGCAGTGGTGTGATAGTCTATGCTCATTCGCCAGCCTCTACTTCAGGGTTCACTTCAAATGGTGTGGGATGAGGGTGAGCCTTGTTAGTTTTATATGTGGAGTAAATCTTCTTACATTTATGACATTTCCAATTTGAGACCATCAAGGGAACTGTGTGAACATTTCTAGGCAAAGCCTGAAGTAGATTCTTTTTTTTTTTCTCTGACAATTGTTTTCATGTGTGGAAGGAATTAAATTCCAAGGATGAGGGATGGGGAATTCTCTGTGGAGGAGATCAGACAACCTCTATTCATATCCCGAACTACAAATGACTGCTTAACTGGGAGAAACTGTGACAAGAGTTCACTGGGGGAAATGCGAAAGCAAAGTGAACCAGAGACAAAATAGGAGCACAGACTCTTTAGTTCCTGTTTATCCTATTTTTAATCTCCTCATTTGAGCGCCTCTCTTTCTTGTTTCTATTGCCTTGCTGGAATTCATACACATACCTGGCTTGCATTTGCCTAGAGGACAGAGAGGAGGTGGAGTTTCTGCTGCCTGTGAGAGGGGGCAGAGCAAGGGTCCTGTGGTAAGAGCAGGAAGAGGTAGTGTGGAGAAAACTCCACCATATTTAATCCAAAATGGCAGGGAAGTAAGAAAGTTGATCTCTCCTCCCAAATATAAATTATGACTCCTCCTTTCAGTACCTACCTGAGCCAGGAGACTAGCATTTCCAGAGAAGTGGGAAGACAAAGCTAGGGGAGGGGAAAGCCATGGGTTTATGGACAAATATTCAGTCTGGCCAGTGATATGATAAGGCACAAATCACTGTGTTCCTCCCCTCCCTACTTCCTCTCTTCCCTCTGGACCTCTGTGCCCATCTCTCTATAGCCCTCCCTCTCCTTTTTCTTCCTCCCTCCCTTTCCACTTTCCTTTCTCCCTCCTTTCTTACCTTCCTTCCTTCTATCCTTTTCTATTCCTTCCTTCTTCTCTCCTTCCCTCTTTTTCTTCCCTCCTTCCTTCTTTCCTTCCACTCTCCCTCACTCCTTTCCTTTCTCCCTTCCTCTCTCTCCTTCTTCCTGCCTTCCACACACATTTAAGAAATACCCATGCTTGGAAGTCTCAGTATGAGTCTCCTATAACACAAAGGCAAAGCAGATCAAGGTGGTCCTAATACTCAAAATCCTCACAGGACACAAAGACAGTTTCTAGGTGACACCTTGGTCTCTTTTACGAGGCAAATGTTTGTACTCATAACACCATAAACTTAAAATTTATGAAAATACTTTTTCTTCCTTCTGTGAGTGAAATAACTCACACTATAGTGTGGTTCTGTAATGGGAAAAAAATGAATAAAGCACTGTCAGGAAAAGATCATTTTCTGGACTCAAAAGTCCAAAGCATGAAATGGGATTTACAGCCTGTAAAGAGGAAATATCAGGCTGGGCTCAGGACCTCTGAACAATACCAGGCACTGAAAAGAGTCTTCTGAGACTCTTGTTGAAGTCTGCACCTGTCTCCTCCACCCTTGTGCCCAGCACTCAGCTGTGCATTGGCCCCACTGGTCAGCCAGTCAGTGTCTGGGGACACAAACAGAGATCCTGCTCCAAGGCTGAGTAGGAGATTTATATGCTTGCCCCAGAGCCATCTTCCACTGTTTGTAAAAATCCCATACAGTTCCTCGATGGGTAATATTCAGCTTCCACCACCTTTGCCATTCAAAATATTCCTTCTAAAACAGCATGTTTGCTTGTTGAGATCTCCACTCAGAAAGTCTCTTCCTGAAGTAGCTTTGGCTGCATCACCCTCGATTCCTTTCAGTTGGCTCATTTGCTACTGCACATCATCATGTGAGAAGATCCATTACACATTTCTATCTCAGAGAAAGGATGATAGGCTCTGTAGGACTAGAAGGCCTTCCCCTCACTTCTAAATGGCTCTTTTACTGAGACAGTAGAATCTTCTAGAATCAACTGCAACCCACTGAAACTCTCAAGAATCTCCTGGAACCCTCTGAAAACTCGCACAATCTACTGAATCTTGTCACAAAACTCAGTACTCTGATGCAGGCTACTCATTAGAATTTGGTCCACTAGTAAGGTTTAAATAATTTGAATAAAAATTGTTCTGTTCAATAAAGGTAGTCTTCTTTATCAAATTGTTTCAACTGGGAAGGGGAATTTGTCACTTATTTTCTTTAGTCCCAGATAATGTTGAAATAATCTGCTGATATATACTGACATATGCTGATGTATAAATTTAAATTTTATAATATTTCAAACCAAACTTATTCTGATGATAGTGAAGAGCATTCTGAAGTAGTTCCATGAATTTTTAACAATGGAACTGATTTGTAGGGGCTGCTGAGCACATTCTCATACAGGAAAGGGTTAAAAATGCTAGGGACATTGCTTAGTTCCTCCAACATAAGCACCCACAACAGTAAAGCAAACAAATCCACAGTGGGCTGAAACTGTGGTTTCTGAAACTCTCTTCAACCTTGGCTAACTTGGGGGCTCCCAAAGGACAGGATTACTTCATGTCAAAGCAAAAATTTCTCCTGACTCTGTAAACAGCCCACAGTTCTGGGAACTATGGAAAACATAGATCAAAAATGAAGTCATGTTGTGTTTGGAAAGGTGACTTATGATCGTGAACTTTTACTCCTGTGGGACCCCCTCTGCTGTAGGTTCTTTGGGCTTCCTGTCTTCTTGATGTTTTCTGGATCTCTCTTTACCTTCTTTCTCAGAACATCCATTGCCTAACCCCGAATGTCAGTGATTCTATGACCGACAATCTGAAAGCCTAATTAAATTTGAGCCTTCTTTGGAGCTTAAAGTGTACTGTGTATTTTTAACAGTAAATAATTTTGTGTTTTGTGGTGCACACAAAAACACGGCAAGTGAAAAAAACAAGTCACTGAGATCCGAGTTTCCCACTGGTTTTGTGGTCAAAACCAAGCTTATCCTCTTTTTTCTCCCTCCTGCCACACAAGTGACTTTCATCACACACTCTAGTGTGGGTAAGTGTCAACTTCCTCACTCTCGCTGAGAATATTTTATGATTCAGCAACTATCAAGTGAACTTAAAATATATTCTGACTCTGTCAGGAAAGAAAGGATAACACAGGATTGCATTAGAATAAGTTCAGAACCTTTTAAAACATCGCAAAATTCATTTTGTGAAGATAATAAGGATGATTTGCTCCAAAGGGCTACCTGTGATGAAGAAAATGTTTCCAGCATTTTTAAACTTCATGTAGTAAATGAAAAAGGGGATTCAGACTTTTGATGAGACCCAGGGACCTCTAGGAGATGTGAAAAAACTAAAAGAGAGAAATTTGCAGGATATTCTATCTGTTCCTTTGGCAACGGGGATATTTCCTTGTTTTAAACCAAACAAACACTAGCAGAGAAAACCAGCTGCTTTTACAATGGAAAAAAAAAAAAAAACCATTACCTCAACTTGTGCCTCACTGAGGTACTGTTGCTTGTCAGATTTTCTGTTTCGTGGAAGCTTGGGTATTTCCAGGATGCTGTCAAGGCAGACGAAACAGAACTCTGCCAGATGTGTCTGCGAACATGGGCCCTTCTGGCCCTCTAAGTCCAAGGACTGGTGGTAAGTCATGGCTGTTGTCAAAAATAGCATCAACAGGATTTGGCATCCTGACACACAGCCGCCTGGTGCTGGCTGAGCGCGCTGCACAGTAGCCAAGAGAGGAGGCTGCATGTGTGCAGGGAGTGAGCTGGAGCCCTGAGCTGGGGTTCGAGAACCAGCTCCCTCTGTAGTTCCTGCTTCAGCAAAAAAACCCAAAAAAACAACAAGCCAGCATCTTTTGCTCTTTGTGTCCCTCCAGGGGTTGCTCACATTTGACCTGGAACATGAAGCATGCCCAGGGAAGTAAACGAACATTGAACAATTCAAAACAAGAGAAGAAAGGATTTTATGAAAGTAGCAGCACTGAGACTCCTTCCGCTTTCCATATCCACCTTCTCTCTTCTCTGGATTACTGGGCATCACTTGCTCAAGGTGCAGAGATGGGCTGGTGCTCGAGGGTGGGGCCCCAGGCACCAGATCTGTCTGCAAGCCGCAAGCCAGACAGAGTGCTTCAGAGTCTGGCTGGGGTGAATAGAGTGGAGGAGCTGTGTCCTCTCCAAAGCAAACATGTAGGGCCTAAAGGAGGAGTTAGCCAGTCAGGACGCCAAAGGTAGACAAGGGGAGAGCCAGCACCTCCAGCTGATCACCAAGGGGAAGGAACCTAGAACACTTGTGGAGAATAATACTTGGTGAGCTACTGGTCTCTTCTGACCACTCACTTCCAACCTCGAACCCTTCCAAGCTGGTGTCTAGGCTGTGGAATAAGCATAGCATCGGGCTGTCTCTGTGCTGATTGCACCAGTAAAGGAATCTGAGCCTTACCATGTACCCCAGGCTGGCCTTAAACTCGAGATTCTCCTGTGTCGGCCTCCTGAACACTGGGATTATGGGTATGCACCACCATACCTGTCTAATGAACTTGGAAGAGTTTTCTAAATGCTCTGACCTCAGCTATCTTATTTACACGTTGGCGAAAACTGTCCCTTAGGGTTTATGATGCACATAACGTAATTACCACAATGGCAAGCACATAGTACACACTCAGTTGACACTAGGGATGGCTGCTGTACTGAATTCCAAAAAGCCTTATTTTCAATAAGTAAAACATGCCCATAAGAAAACTATGCAGCCTAACATGGTTGAAAAGCCTCTGTGTTTGGCTTTGCATCTCATCCAAGACTTCACTTGTCAACGCTTTCTTTTCCTAGCTCCATGCTCCACAGATGCCAAAAACTGCCCACTTCCTTATAAATTCTGAAGACTTTGTCTACTTCCCAGCCCTTGGGACATGAACACCCCTGCCATGGGACACCACGAACACCTCCTCACAGCTCTGCAGCGCTCAGTTGTAAGGCGTCTCCCTGCTTTGTCATTTCTAGAGCACGTCTGACGTTAGACTTGCATGTTCCATGCCGGTATTCTCAGGAGACCAGGAGTTACACTTCACTTATCTTCTTGTCCCTGAGCCACACTTAGCAAGCGGCAGCCCTCCCACAGGCGGAGTTCCACCTGTGTTTATTGAACGGACGGATGAAATTGGGAACCCATCAGGACTCTCAAAACTGTTAGGATCCTCATTCTTCACAGCTTGATTCAGAAGTGAAAAGACCTCCAATTAGGACAGGAAGAGGAAGTGAGTATACAGTTCAGACGTGAACCGCACAGGATCTGCTCTGCTCTAACAGAATGGCACTGGGTGAAGAAATGGCTATTTGTTCTCTGATGTCCACTCTTTTCTTTCCTGATAATCATTTTTATCTGGATCCATGGGCATTTTAAACAAAAACACTAAATGTCATAGCATTCCTTGCAATTAGGTATGAGCAGATTCTGTACAAACCCTGATCAATGAAATGCAGACCAAATGTTGTTCTTCTTCAATCCATTCACTTAAAAAATCTAGGTTGTAAATATGCAGTCAAAGCCTTCAGACTCTGCTGCCTACTAGCTGTGTATCGTATAGCAGATTCTAGCACCCTGTCTTGAGTGACAGCTAGAATGCACCGTTCATTTTATCCTCCACGAATTTTCTGTTTTTAGTGTTTTCTTTCTTTTTTTGTTCTTCCAATACTTGGAATAAAGATGTAATGGCTGGATCTTTGGCTGCTATACTGAACTTTAAGGAAAAGAACAATTTATTATTGTGGCTGAATGCAGATCTGGACAGAAATTAGTATTTTAGAAAATTTAACCACAATCCCAGATCTGGACTTCTTATCCTCTGTCTTTTCATTTTCTTAAGCAATTATTGCTTTTTAGGTACTGTTTCTCATCATTAGGTTTTCAAGGAACCTCGAAAGAGCAAGAATAGCATTGTAACAACAATGATTTCAGTTGGAACGAAGAGAACTTGGAGAATTTCAAAGTGCTATTCATAATAGTATCTTTTGAAATAATAAACACATTTTAAGACTCTTCATAGTAGCATTTGGATAATAATATATTTTCTCAGTATTGACAAAAGATTATTTTAACCCCAAATATTTGGCTGTGCTTTGATTGTGTTGCCCAAGGGTTGATGTGTTGGGTCCTGGCTGCTCAGGGAGCTGATACTGTATGGTGGGATTTGTGCGGGGAGAGCCTAGAATATGGTCACTAAGGCCAGGCCCTTGGAGGAGGGCACAGTTGCTCTCATGGGATTCTGTGTCGGTTCTTGAATAAGTTGCCACAAAGAGCCCCTCCTCCATGCTGGACTCCTGTCCAGCCATGCTCTCTGTTTCTTCCCCACATCCTACTCCCACTATGGTAGATTCTACGCTGAGATGATACATCCAAGATGACCCTCCCTGGAGCTGGCACTAAGCTAACTGCACTTTCAGGCTCCAAAACTATGAGCTAAACAAGCCTCTCATCTTTATCTGTACCTAGCCTCTGGTATTTCATTACAGTGCCAGAAAGCACTGAGCAAATTCTAAATATCAAGAGAGACTAGATAAAAATTATTCAATGGCTAGCTTCAAACCAGATGGCAGAACATTTCTACAATAATCACTGGTAGACAAAAGGCTATATTATTAATTGAGCAGCCCATCACTCCAGAATGCAATTGCTTTCCAAGGTAAAGAATTCAACAGTCTCTCTTCTTGTGTTCATGGTGCTGTTTCTCAATTAAAAGCCCATGGAAACTGGGAAGAGTACTCAAAACATGAATCCATCAATAAAGTCTGGATGGTGACAAGTCAGGACCAATGCTGGCTGTGAGATGACTTGTCCATCTGGCCTAGTTCATGCCAGTATATCAGCCTGAGGGCACCAACTGCAGTGTCCACTTGAAATCAGGTTTCTTAAATCATCAGCCACACTCTGTCTGGTTTATACTATGACATATGGGAAACATGTCTATGTCACGTGTAAAATGCCAGGTCCAGAGACATAGCTCTTCTTTCTTTGTGAGTTTCCCTGAAGGGTTGCTGTAGAAAAGGAGACTTGGGATAGATGTTGGGCAGGTGACTGACAGACACTGTAGAATGTACTTTTCTTAATCATTACTTGCTTGTGTTTCCATGAATGTTCACTCACATAAATGTACACAAACACACACAGAGTAGTGTGATTTCAGGAGAGATGCATTAATGCTGGGCCTTTGGCCACCAATACTGGCTCCTTTCTTTGCAGGAACAAGAAACTTGAGTCCCCAACATACTTCTGGCATTTAGGCCACAGGTTTGCTGGTGTCTAAAATACTATTTTTGATGTGCAGCTGTTGGGTTGAAACATCTGATAGTTTCTCTTCTCCAGGCTGGTTTGGTGCAAGATACCGGTAAATGATCACTTGTTTCAGTTCTTAGAAGAGTCAAAAGACTAATAATATTAGATACTGGTTCCTCCTAGATGCTGGTAAGTTACCTAGCACCATTCCCAAGCAGCTTGGGCTTTTGTCCTTAAGATCTGTGGGTCCTATGTAGCTTCCAAAGTCCAATCACATGGGAGATTGAGAGTCACACCTCACACACATCCGAGTCTACACTGAATCTTTGCTACAGTTGTCCACCTTTCTTTATGATATTTCCCTGTGCATTTAGAGACTAATAAGCCATGATTCACTGAAACAGTCATTTGTCTTTCTGGAGGCCGTTCGTAAGATCCTTTCCAAGTGTGGGAGGGAAACGGTGATAAAACACTGAGTAACTGGTCCGATTCAACAGCTGTGATGGTTCCAGCAATGTCCAGTCAGAATAGATCCTGGCCACAGAGTTCAAGACAGCTCGTGGAGGACTCAGAAGGCTCGGGAGAGCAACTGGCTGCCTAGTGGTAGGGGACATATTTGTTTATCTTAAATACTGGCAGATCTGCTCCTGCGTGCTTTTGGGAGGATTCAAGTCTGTTTTAGCAAACATCTTAGTAATCTGTCCTTGTTATATTTCTCAAGCTTGAATGTTTGATGATTCACAATAAAAACATTTATCAAGGTCAATAGCCAGTTTGCCAGTAAAGCCCTATTTACCAGTAGCCAGATGGCCTTTGCTCTTATCCAGAGAATCATCTCAGATAACTTTTTAGAATAATATTGCATATTATCTGCATATGCACATGAGAGATCACGGTAACACAAATGCCAGATTATCTCTGATTTGGAGTAAACTGAATCTCATCGTAATCAGTAGTGCAATACAGTTTGTTAAGAAGACCCTGATATCATCATAGTTTGTTGCAATAGAAGTGTAATGGCTTGAGCTGCCTGTCTGCATCAGTCCTACAAGGCTCATGTTCTGGCCTCCACACTGGGAAAGGAAGTGACAGACCATGGTACGCATTCAAGGACGAGTGACTAGTCCTGGAAACACACAACATGTGGACAGGGCGAGGGTTGTTTCATTGTGAGTGTTTTGCTTTGGTATTTATTGGAATGATAAATAAGCTTATTTCATGTTGCTTCAGATGGGAAAATAGGGCTATGGGTGGAAGGTAAAGGGAAGTGGATCACTATAAGGAAGAGTTAATAAAGGAAAAATGAACTATTATGGTAATGCAAGGTCAAAATCAGTGCAATTCTGTTTAAGAAACATCTGTGAAGCCACTATTGTGCCCTGGTTACTGTGTAGGTAAAGAAGAATGCGGTGACTTTTGTCTGAAGATAGAGACAGGAGTGAGAAGAATTCATGAAGAAATATCACACTATGTGCTTGACGAAATGGTTCATAAGATTCAAAGGAAGGCAGAAAGGAAGCTATTAATTTTTATGATGAAAGAAGGAATCGGGAAATTGTCTACAACACAGAGAATGGAAGAATTATGTTTTGCAGAACAAATTCTGTTTGACACACACAGTCTGGCAGGGAATTCTTGCAGATGGCACCTACGGAGGTGGAGGAGCCCCTTACTGTGTGTCCAGAGGGTCGCTCGAGATTTGGAGCTAGCGAATTCATATGGTGGCACTGGCCAATAGTTATTGGAACATTCCACACATACAGCAGTGAGCTGGGATTTGTGCTTCTTCATTCATTTTGAAGTATTTGCTTCAAAATGAAGTTTTCTCATTCAATGGATCTACACCTCCAACCATCCTATAGAGAAATGCTTTAGAAAGAGTTTTCTGAGTTGAACAAAAGAGAAACATTCAAAAGTGAACAAGATTTAGATTGTTTAGGGTTTCAATGGATTTTTGTTTTTTCAACTTATCCTCTTTTAGTTTGCTTAGGAGAGAGATTTTACTTTGCTTAGCTTTGGAAAAATTGTTACAATTTGTAAAATATACATATATCCAGAATGCTGAACCTTGGAGAGTACACACACACACACACACACAGTGAGAGAGAGAGAGAGAGAGAGAGAGAGAGAGAGAGAGAGAGAGGATACAGATTTGTGTATATGTTGTACACACGCACACCATTCTCTCTATACAAAGAGTCCTATATTCCACTGCATACATAAAATCTTTCAAAATTCTTTCAATCAATTTAACAATCATTTTATTATACATCCAAGTCTTGGGCACCTGGGATTTATTCATTGAGGATAAGGACGCATGGACCCCAGGAGTAGAGTTGGCCAAAGAAGCTCTGTCAGGGACAAACCTCTACCTCCTCCGACCCCAGGAGGGTCCTGGAGGCTGTCTGTAGACCAGCTCTTCTTCCGTCTGCCATGAACCCACCAGTCACCACCCCAGCAGCTAGACAGCATCAGCCTTGTGCTTTCTGAGATGTTTGTCATTGCTAGGTTTGAAAGGCACACGTGACTATCTTGTGTCAATTAGAAATGATCAAATGCTACAAAATCATAAGCTGGTGGCTTCCAAACACCAAATAAATGTCCTTAAATGATCATCCTTTTTTATATCCAGTATAACACAAATGTCTGCTGAGTTCACTGCCAGGTGCCACATTATAACTTACCCAAAATTTCTCTGTAAAAATAACTTCCCCACTGGAATGGTGGCATGTATACAGAGAAATCTATTTTTGTATCATTTCAGTTTCAAACTTTTTTTTTTTTTTGAGAAATGCGCTGAATGGATAGAATTGAAGCAATATGGGCACCTCTGGAAAGATGTGGCAGATGTTTGCTCTTGAATCGGTGGAAATAAAAATGACAGCTTCTCATTTCATTTAAGATTTTTGGTATTTTGCTGACTTTCTGATCTAATCTGGAGCAGAAGTTATTTAATGTGAACCACACTAGCTGCTGTCACGAAACTTCAGTCTGAGCTGTTGTTCCCTTGCTCTGCTTCTTGACTGCTCCCTGTAGAGGGACCCACAGCTGGGATCACACAGTGGGAAGAACAGCTGGCCACTGGAACTGGAACCCACACAGCTCCTGCCTTTAAATCTGATGCACTGTCAAGAGCTCGTTCACGAACAGCTGAGTCACAGGCTCCTGGCTTCTCTGGTGTGTCCCTCGCCGCCTAGCACAAGCCCAGCAACTAGAATCAGGCGCCCTCTGTAAAGACCCACACTGGTGCTGATCTTGTACTTTAACTCTTTGCTCTTGAAGGCCAGAGACCAGGTCATGTTCACCAAGTGTGGTGAATTCACGAATAGTCAACTTATAACACAGCTGAACTGAGTCACCGTGGTGCTGGGTTGGGGTGCCCACCTGAGGATTGTTCCCAACAGCACAGAAAGAGAACTGGAGAGAAAGATGGTGAGCTGGAAAAGCTTATCACACTGATTGTCCTGATAGGAACTCAACTGCTCTCATCATTGTTGGAGGAGCCCAGATCCTTGCTGTGGCTGAGGATGGCTGCAGTTTTTTTCAGAGGAGCCCTGGTCCTTACTTTCAGCATTGCTTCCTGGCTCCAGTGCAGATCCCTCAGCCTGCTGGCACAGATCCTTCACCCCGCTGGCGCAGACTTTCTACCTTCCACCGCTGACCTTCGGGCCTTCCCAGTGCAGATCCTTGGTACAAACTTGTATGAGACATTGCTGTAGGCTCTAGACCTCCAGCTGGACTCCTGGAGAACATTGCCATGGTCTCTAGGTCTTCAGCTGCACTCATGCAGGACATTGCTGTGGGATCCAGGCCCCCACATAGATTCTTTGGGTCTCTAGTGTGTGGATTGATTTCCCATACATTTTTGCATTTGACTCTTTGGGTGACTGTTATACCATAACCCTATAAAATACGTGTCCTGTGTTAAAACCTTTGCCTTGTAAATCCTGACAACGCATGGTGATTGCAGTGCCCAGCACAGAGCTGAGAACAGCATGAGGTCAGGACATGCACTTATTGAAGGAGCTTGCGTCATAGCAGGGACAAGAGCAGAATGTTTCATGAAGGGAGAAAGCTCAGATGATAGTGTAGAAAGCGAAAGGATCAGGACTTGGGGGTGAATTCTGTCTTTATCAAGAAAAAAAGCCCATGCACCCATGTTTATAGCCGCACAATTTATAATAGCCAGATCTTGGAAACACCCTAAATGCCCATCAACTGAGGACTGGATAAAAAAGATGTGATATTTTTATACAATGGAGTACTACTCTGCTGTAAAGAATGATCACGTTGAGATATTTATCAGTAAATGGATGCAACTCCAGACCATACTCATAAGTGAAATAAATCAAACTCACATGTGTAAATACTGTATAGTCTCCCTAGTGTAAGAAATAGTAAGAGTACATAAGATACAAAAAACTCAGCAATCACAGTGAAAGGACAAGAATCTGCTTAAAGGGGAAAAAATAATATCTCAGGGAAAATGAGGAAAAAGAAAAAGGAAGGGAAAAGAAAAAATACCTAAAATTATATAAACACACTTAGGATAGCTAAGATGATTGTGCTACAAATTCTATAAGTTCTTGGAACAAAATAGTTAACATTCATAGGATTGCAACAATTGTGTATATTATTGTATAGTGATCTGAGGAACTCTTGAAGATCATTATGTAAAATAACAACCCTAGTTACGCTCATACCACCTTGTTTTGAAGGCTTATATTGTCAGTGTTGGGATCTTTGCTATTGTTGTTTATATGTCTTTTTTGTTTCATGTTTTTCTAGGAATTTGGTTTTTTTTTGCCTTTTTGTTTTGTTTTTTCCTCTAATACAGAAAGTATATGTATACAGGTAAAGATTTATGCATGCGTAGAACTTCTACAAAGTTTGAGAGTTGATAATATAATGCACGATGAAATGACAGCTACTTTGAAGAAAAAGAGACACTAAGGCACCCAGTGCTGATTCCGTAGCGTCATGATGTGAAATCCAGCAATACTATTATTCTTTGTTCAGAGTGATTTTAGTCTGCTTTATTTTGTTTAATTTCAACATATGTGAGAGTATGACAGCTATTTTGAAGAGAATGAGAGACATCATGGCAGCCATTGTTGACTTCCCTATTGTTTGGTCTTGAAGACCTAAAATGCCTTCATCATCCCATTCTGATCAGTTTTATACTATTTTGTTTTGTATGAATTCATTGTATGTGAAGACAACTATTGGAAGTTGGAACTATTGGAGTATGCACAACTATTTGGAAGAAAACAAGAGAGAATGAGATACAGACGGTGAAGATCTCTAACCAGAGATCTTGCTTTGAAATCTGTGTCTCTTACATTGTTTTCTTATTATCTATTTTGTTGTGTTTAATTTTACCCTCTTTAAAATAAAATTAAAACAAAGAAGCACAAAAATAACCTAATTCTTTGAGCTTAATGTGTCTGATTTTTCTGCTATACTTCTAATATTACACAGAGCAATTTGGAAAAGTTGACATTTCCTTCCTTCCTAAATAAGAATCTGATTTCATTCATTACAATAAATTCAAATTTATTTACAGCTATTCATAGGTCCTGGTCACTTAATCAAATATGCATACTGTGCATTCAACATTTTGTCAAATATTTTTTAACAGTTTCAGCTGCCAATTGTAAAATACGTCTTCATTTTCTTATGTAGGTTTACTTAAATTGCTCTTTGCACTCAACTGCTACAAGCTCAACTTTTCTTGGTATTAAGAAGATTTATCCGAAACTGAAATGCTTTTGGAGAATGCTTTGTGTCCTGAGATACTAAATCTGTTGGCTCTTGTCATGACAGTAGCAAACGCTTGGGAAAGGAGATTAAATAAAAGTGCATTTAGTTTTTAAACAAAATCCTTTAATGGCTTAGGGAAGGCTGTTTGAAAAGTTGCTTCTTGGCATTCAAAACATTTAGAGACCAGTATCACAGAGCATGGATGCACAGTCCTAGGAAAGCTTCCAAGTATTCAAGTCAGTTCCTACTGTTTTAGCGTGAACTCTCCTACTCATTGCAGTGAGAAAGGTGGATTTAAAGCTGTGACTGTTACAAGCTGTTTCTCTCAAGGCAATTAACCCATCTCCACCTCTTTGCCGATACACAGAGCCTTTCCATACAAACCTGAAAAGAACTGCGCATTCATACATAAATGTTTCTCAGTTCAAAGAGTCAGTTTTGTTCTTCAATTTAAAGTTAAGGTTGAAAGAATCTTGCTCTTTTGGCTTCAGGGTAACAAAGCAAAGCAGGAGCCTCTGTGAATTCACTTTTTCAGTGGTAAATTCTTCCCAAAGATAAACTAGTTAGGGAAAGAGACTAAATCTGTCAAAGCCACAAATGGGAAGTAATCCTTGGAATTCAACAGAATGATGCCACCAACTAAAAAGAAGCAAAAGCATTGTTTGTCTAGAATGAGTACATTTCAAATAGGCTATGCAGGGTCTTCATGGAAGATATGCTAGTGCCACAGTAAAGCATCACAGATCTGCAGGATAGCCATGACTGACATGCTAGAAGGCCTCTCTGTACCAGGAGTGCAGGGCAAACACTGCCCTTGACAAAAGCTCGAGGTATGATGGGATATGTCCCTGCCCACCTAGACCAGTGACATCATCCGAGAGAATGTGAGTAGACTGACTTCAGATTCGCTGATATCTGTGACTCAAACTCTTTGACATGCCAGAAAGGATGCAAGGTGCTAAAATAAATGACAAAGCACAGGAGATCTGGTGCACACTGACTCAGCCAGAAGAAATGTGGTTTGCAAATGGCACGGGTGGACTGGAACGTGCGAACTCTAATCCATGTGCCTCCGAGAGCTCACCGTCTTTGCTTCAACACATTTTGAATGATCTGTGGCATTGTATCTGTGGACATAGTGTGATTCTGGAATGATGGATAATGGCAGTTGTTCCTTCAAGAGTTATTTGTTAAATATTTGACAGCAGAATGTGTGACTGTCACAAAGATATTTAAAGACACAATTTCAGTTCTCACCTTGCCCACAAGTTTATTCACTATGTGCAAAGAGAATAGATAGGTGTGCAGATAAACAGATAGACCTATATAGGCAATAAAGTTTCTGAATATTTGCTAGAATGCGAGACTATGCATAAAGCTGCTTGGCGTTGGTTGATAATATTAGAAGACCCAGTACTCTGCTATTTAAAGAGATACTGGATGAACTTCTAAGTTCCATGGGGAAAAAAAATCTCCCGCATATAGAAAAGAGCTATGAATAAAAAGCCAAATCTATAAAATAGCAAATGTAGCAATGATAAATGCCAACTGCACTATTGTGTTCCTATGGATGGGTTCTTTCATTTTCGTTTGTTTTTTGAAATGTTATAAAGGCACGAACTCAGGCAATCCTCCTGCCTCAGCCTCCAAAGTAGCTGGGACTATAGTTATGTGTCACAATGCCTGGGTGGATTCTTAACCACTGGGGACTTAGTTTTTAAGGACAAAAATATGTACTTCAAAGAGCTGGGTAAGGATTCCATTGACCAATGGCTAGCCTAGAATAGATATTCTGTAAATGTTGATTCTTCCTTCTTTTTCCCACTATTTTTCCCTTTTTTAATGTATTTTTATTCACTGTAGTCACATAAAACATGTTTACTTACACGGAACATCTGATGCTGCCAGTTATGAGGGAGCAGCTTCATCAGTATGGAACCCAAGAATCCCTTAAACCATAACTACTCAAGACATGCCAAAACTATGTGTAAAGTATCAAATATTTTTAAATGAGTGGCTTAAAGAAATGCTCTGAGTGAAAAATACTAAACAGGAGCACCAGTCAAGGTGGGCGCCTCCCGGAGTTCCCAGCAGCCTACGGCTGTCTGGCTGTTTCAGTGAAGAAAACTTCAGATTTAATTTAATAACAAATTGATGGTTTAGGTGACCTCAAATAATTCTGAGGTCTTCCAAGATCTGCAGCCTCGGTGAATGCGTGAACTAAAATATATAATTATTCTATCACAAGTGCAAATGTCCTGGGGACTTATCCAGTATCAGTTTTGATTCTGGGAAGAGAGCAAAAAGGATTCTGTGAGCATCTGTTACTATCCTTCACACAGGTTTAAGGTCCAATTCACGGTATTCAAATGGTCTGCAAAGCATCAGGCTGAGATTCTGACATCCTGTGGCCAGACCTGGGGGGAGGTGAGCAGGGCCCACACGCTCTGCAGGAGTAGCTGGGGATCTTCTCAAGAGTGAAACACCTTCAAAGAAAGTGGTTTCAAGAAAGGTACTCATCAAAGAAAGAGCCTCAGGCTTCAAAGAATCAGGCTCCAAAATGTATGAGTTAAAAGAATGACAGAATTCATAAGTTAACACAAAATCATGTGTGAGAGTCTGCAGAAGCCACACCCAACAGAATGAAAGCAGAAACACAGCGGAATTACTGGACAATGATAGAAAATATATTTGTTGTTTTGCTTTGAAACAGGGTCTCGCTAGGTAACCCAGGATGGCCTTGAACTCAAGATGACCCTGCCTCAGCCTCCTCAGTGCTGGGATTACAGATACACACCACCACACCAGCAGTGTTTTTAAATAGAACATGAAAAAGTTGACTTGAAAATATGAGAAAATAAAAGAGAGTGTGAAAAACGATGATTCAGATTTTAAGAGAAGAACATACATCCTTCAGCATAAGTCTACAATAAATAAAATTTTGACCCTTAGTGAAGAGACTAAAGACTGATTCGCTGCCACTGTGGAGAGAAATGTTGAAACTCAAGTTTCTCTGTTTTTGAGGTATATTTTGTCTTTATTTAAAACTTTTTCATTAGTAGATGTGATACATAATAAACACACTCACCGTGGGGCATTAGTACATATACATACCACATCCTGATCCTTTAGGCTTCCCTTTCCCTATTTCCGGGTCCCTTCCAATCCCCTAACCCCTCTCCTTTCCCTCCTTGCGGGTCCCTTCCAATCCCCATCCCCTTTCTTCTCTACAAGAGAAGGACACTGTAGATGCTGAGGTTCCTCTCAGTGTCTACAGAGCAATAAGCGTGGAGAAAAAGGGAGAAGAGGGTTAGACAAACCCATCAAGTGAAGAGGTATACAGCACATTCAGTCAGACTTAAGAAAGAGATAAGAAAGAGAGTAGAGGAGGCGCCGTGTCTAAAATGTGGTGGGGGAGAGTTATTTTGAAATGACAAAAGCCATGAATCTGCAAAGTTAGGAACTTCAATGACTCACAAGCAGTATCATTGAAATCTACAGTGGATTCATTGTACTGGGATGGTGAAATATCAAAGGTAAAGGGGACTATCTGAAAAGGAGCCAGAGAGAAAAGATAAATGCTCTGGAAAGAACCACAGTTAGGAGGCAGCTGGTATTTCCTCAGAGGCAGCAGGAACCAACAACAGTTTAATCCAGTCTGCACAAGGCCACCAAAACGTAACAGCCTCCCTCAAACTGTGCACCCAGTGGGGAAGTCTTTGGGCAAAGTAAGGCTGCAGTGGGATGACCAACAAGGAGCGAGCCTGTTTCTGGCAGATTGTCACTACTGGAACTTCTCTGGAGAGCATCGTCAGGAGAAAGCAAGGACCTCAGAGCGAGGGTGGGACCAAAATGACACAGATGAAGGACTGATGAGCAAAAATAATCCCCAGACCTGACAAACACATTTCGAGGCAAAGGTGCACTCACAGATTCATTCATTCATCAGAGAACCACTTATAAAACATTTGAAGAGTCAAAATATATATTGTCTGGGGAGACACACATAGGAGGAAATCTATAAGAAAAACCGGGCATTAGTAGACTCTAAACTTCAGGCTATCTCCCTGCTAAAGGAGGAAGGAGAGTCTCAGTGTGCTCACGTGATTTGCTTCTGAGCTGAGTGATTATTTTATACTGTGTGCGCTTTGAATATAAACAATGTGCTCACATGTACTTTGTACATTTGCAATATTTTTATTAGGTAAAATATTTAAATATTGTTTCAAAGTCCACCTGAAAATTACAGCTAGTACACTTTGAACAAAAATATTTCAAATTTGTTCTAGCCTAAGATGTTAGTTCTAGCAAAATAAGAATGGAAGTGGACAAGAGTCGACCAAGGTAACGCAGAGAGGACCATATCCTATACTATGTCTCTCGCGATCACAGTTAGATAATAACTTATGTGGGGGACACTTTCACCATTTGATGATGTCTTAATTCATAGGAAAATTCAGTCCTGAGGTCTTTTGGTTTCTTTCCTTGCAGTGACCATGGGAAGCTCCAGCCCCACTTTTGGGCTCAGCTGCTCTGGCTTTCCTCACAATGGGGGTTCAGCACCAATTCCCCCGCCTGGGGTGGATTTGGGACTGGTAAGTCAGCAGGAAGGGGAGTCTGGAAATTGAATTGAGGGTAAACCAGGAGTGGGTATCCAAGCATAGGACACAAGGTTGTGATTTGGGTCGCAAATGTCCTCCAGAGCTCAGGTGTTGAAGGTTTGGTACCTAAGGCAGCAGTGTTGAGAGACAGGACCTTTGAGAGGCGATTGCATCATTAAGGCTCTGATCTCACAACAGATTAATCTGGATAGATTCCTAAATGAATGAGCTTGGCAGAGGGACTCTGCTGTAAAAGGGGGATTTCTTTCCATTTGCTTCCTGGCCACCAAGTGCTGAGCAGCTTAGCTCTCCTGCGCTCGCCACCGTGGAGAGAATTTTTGTTTCCTTTAAATTAGCTGATCTCAGGTATGTGGTCACAGTGGTGGAAAGCAGGTTGGTACAGATGGGTAGAGTTCTCCGTACTTCTGCTGTCAGAGCACACTATGAGTTGAAGACAGGACTTTGCGGCTGCTGGTGCTCGCCCAGTAGCCAGCTGTACACGCACAGCAGCGCCTGGGTCATGGTAGTTCTATAAATACCTGGCCGATGCACCAAGGACAGCTCTGCTCCCAGCCTGCTGCCCAGGGTAAAGGACAGGCACTGAGGAGTGCGTGCGTGCGTGTGTGTGTGTGTGTACATGAAAACATGTGTGGCCATGGACGCATGTGGACGCACACACACAATCCATCACTTGCATGCCAAAGGCCCATGCCAGTGTCTGCAATTCTGGAAAGAGTATCACATAAGAAATGTGAAATGACTTGTACCCATACTGGCAGGTCATAAGTTTGTGAGATCATGAAAAATAATATATTGAAACTCAATCCAACTGAATCAACCAACAACAGAGGAGGGAGGTTATAGCATTGGGAAAACAATGTTAATGACACACAACCTTCTGTCCATGGGCAATATGGCATCACCTTGCTTGTTCGCTACTGCCTTTGAGGAAGCTAAAGAAGGCCAGATTCGTTTTAGTGAGCACTTCTAAAAACATGTTCTGCTCCTCCAAGCTGTCTCACTCCCCTGACTATTCCATGGCTGTGATCCTTGTATCCAGTGAGAACTCTGACCTATGTTTCTCTATTCTGGAACCAATCAGGATTATTGCTTCAGAAGATGCATGTGGACAGAAAGGTCCCTGAGAAACAGTTCCTCCTGCCCCAGCAGTTAGTCCCAGGCGGACAGGAACAGGGACAGCAAGGACTTTCATTGACAGCAAGCCCATGGTTTGATCTCAGCAAATTTCACTGAGCCATTGTCACTCATGGAACTGGTCAGGAGCCCATTTCTTGAATCCTCATCACATGGAGAGTTCTGCTGACGGTACTAGGCAATGTGGAGATAACAGTTTTCCTGAGCCTGAGTAACGGGTTGGCCTTCGAGCGGGGGCTGCCACCTGCTAAATTACCTGAAAATCTCTGAGTTTCTGGCTTGTTTATTAAACCATTAGGGATCTGAACTGACAGTAGATGATCACAAAACCTACAAGGGAAGTCTAGGAAGGAGAGAGCCAAGGAATGCTATGTCCTGCTTCAGTGGACCCTGAGGATATTCTGGGGCGTCTTCCCCCACTGTTTTCTGCAAAGACAGGGACTGGGCACAGTAGACCCCAAGTCACATCCAAGAAGGAGCTGATGTTCCCATACACACCCTGTCCTCCTCACACATTTGCCCAACCCAAAGATCGCTGTGTCCTCCGGCCACCCTCAGTGATTTTCTTCGTATTTCTTTGTATTGATGAGTGAAGTGGGTGAGAAGGAGGAAGTGCCTGGGTCTCGTCATCCCTGTGGTTACATTTAGGTCACGGAATCACAGCTGCTTAGGGTTGGAGGGGGCCAAGCAGAGCAAATTGTTTAAAAAGTGAGTGGTGGAATGAGAGGTGGGGTGTCAGGATGGACAGGACCAAGTGGAGAGACCTCTTCAGAAATCCTACTCCAGCACCAGTCGCCTCTTCAAAGGTGCTGTGCTCCACTAAGATCAAATGCTCAGGAACTGGGCACTCTTCCAACCTGTCCCTAATTGTACTCTTGACAGCATGGCTTTATTCTTGGGTTTTAAATGTTGTGAATGGCAAGAAACTCAGACACCATAAAACCAAGGCAAGATTCAAAAACCAAATATTAACCATAGCTTTCATGTCTTCCTGTTGCCCCGCAGACAGCACATTTTTTATAACCATGATTGCATTTCTTCGCCGTGACCGTATATAATTATGCAGGGACTTACAGCGCTTTGCACATCAGGAGGCTGGTGTTAGGGGAGGGTGGGTGGCTTGCTCTAGATCATACAGCCACAAAGTGGAGGAACTGAAGGATTCTGGGCTTCTTCTTACACTACTAATTTGGCTCTGGTGCAACGCTCAGTCTTGGCTACTTGTAATCAAGATTTGACCATGGGCCTCTCTTCAGCAGGTACAGATAATTCTCTCATTGTAAATAGTCCCTCTTGCTCTTTCGACCCAGGAATTCTTTTTTAGGAGTTTATGATAGAGAGGGCAACTCAGTGATGCTCATACTAGTATTGTTGGTGATAGTAAATAATTAGTAACAACTTGGAAGCCAATCAGCTGGAAATGGAGGAGACAGACCATTGTCCAGTTTTGTACTGGACTAGTTTAGCATGATGGTACATAGCTGTAATTCCAGAAATCTGGGATGCTGAGGCAAGAAGGTCACAAGTTCAGGCCTAGACTGGGAAACTTAGTGACAGCAAGACACGATCTCAGAAACTGTAAGGGAGCTCTGGAGGGGGCAAAGGCAACTGCTTCAGTCTCGATCCCGCACACATACCTACTCACCCTCAAAAGGGGCAGGGAACTACTTGGACTGCTACGACATTGTCTGTACAACTTATCTGTACAACATTATCTGTGCAAGCAGTAAAGCAGAAAAAGCAAATTATATAATAGCTTATATATTGCATTTTTTATTTTGGGAACAGAGAAAAATAACAGCATGTATAATATATATATATGTATATATATATATATATATATATATATATGCATGTGCACATATATTTAAAAGGTTAATTGGCTAGAAATGAACTTGAAAGGAGGCCAGAAATGAACTTGAAAGTAGACTAGAAATGAACTATAAATGCTAGTCTTTTTTTTTCTATCGGTACTGGGGATCAAACTCATGACTGCATGCTTACAAGGCAGGTGCTTATGCCGCTGAGCTAAATCCCCAGCCCCTTATAAATGCAAGTAACTGTTAGGCTTTAGAATAAGGAATGGGGAGAAATTAGTTTTGTCATTTTCTCTTTGAACACCATCCAATATTTTTCATGACTTTTTTTTGCATTGAGCAAATAGTGCTTTCATCGCTTAAAACATCAGTAGATACTTAGGGAAGCAGTAGTCAGGACCTGTGGAGCGCTTGCTCCATGCTCAGCAGAGGGCCGGCCATGCCCCATGCACAGCATTACAGGTTGTGCACGGAGGCCTGATGGGGCAGGCCCAAGCATCAGCTCACTTTGTAAAACAGAAACATGAGAACTAGAAAGACTGACTTTGCTGAGGTTACATAGCAGGTGACAGCAGAAGGGAGAATTGACCTCGGGTCTGTGACAAAGGAGTCCATGCCCTTAGTCCCTCGTTATGACGCCCTCCACGGGTGCCTAGATGTCTATGGGGAACCATCCGAGAACTTAAATGGAGCACCAGATTTGACTTGGTATGTTAATGTTATTTTTAGGGCCACCAAGCCTGGAGTACTGTTTGTATATTGCACAAAAGGGCCCATCTGGGGGAGTTCGTAAGGGGCAAAAGGGTTGGACGTTCTCAAGTGACAGGGAACCACTTGCTGTTGGGGTGTTTGTCCCCATCTGCTGATCTAGAGCTGATTCTTTACCTGAACCTGCAATACAGCATTGACAGAATGAAGGAAAATATACCCAGGTTTGCATAAGTGCAGGAGGAACTCTGAGGGACGGCGCCCGCTTCCTGCATTAACTGGGTCGAAGGTGCTGAGCAGAGAGAAGCTGCCCTATGGGCTCTCGCATGGCTCCTTTCGGGAGCAGGGTTTGGCCTTTGTGCAAGTGGCCACGGAGATCTGGTTACAGGCAAGCCGAGCTGTGGGATGGTCTAGGCCTGGGGTCAATCAAGGCCGGAGGACCATCTGGGAGCTAATTCACTCCAATCCCTCAGCCTCGGGGTCAGGACTAGCAGCTTCCTTTGTCCATCTCCAAGGCCCAGAGACTCCTGCCCTACCAACCTCTAGGAGCTCTGTGAAAAGGAGGAATCCTGGGAATTTGTATCTGGGGGATCCAAAGTCCTGGGGAAACCATTTCTGCGGCTTCTTCCTTGGTCAGGGGCATAACTCTGTGATCTGAATTTTCTTTAATTTCCCAAGTTCTCTTTGCCTGCAGTGCTGCCTTCCATGTGCATACACCTGGGCAATTTCCCTGTCATGGGCCTAGAGTCACCACAAGGCTGTCCCTCCAGGAAGATGCCCACGGACCAGCCAGGAGTCCCATGTGTGCCTCACCCACTGTACTCTCTGCTTCACAGACATTGCTCCTTTCCACAACCCACCCAAGCTTGGCCCAGGGAGAGACATCAGTCCCCAGCCTAGGGCCAACATCACTGATGTCTCTGATCTGCCTCACTGGAACAGGAGGACAGCATCTCACCACCTCAGCAGGAAGGGAGAGGGGGGTCCTCCATGCCAGGAGCACGTAGGATTTGTGTCTCATCAATGAAGGGACTGCCTTGAAAAACAGCTCAGAGAGACCAGAAAGGAGCCACCTGGGAGTGAGCCTGGTCGTGAGATCTGTGTGGAAGTCCCCAGAATCATCAGCCACCAAGCACACCCCTCCTGGCAAATTATTTGATCAAAAGACAACAGTCTAATAGGTTAAGGTTCACAAGAGACTCCACTAGGCAGATAAATTACAGAATCCAGCCCTTAGGTGCCATGAGCACATCCCTCAGATAGGTGCTTTTGCAAAAACACAGCCATATAATCAGACACGATGACCCCAAAAATGACATTAATGTGTCATATGCTGACTTCCTGCTGAGTGCCAGGTGCTAAGTTAGGTGTTTGGCATGTGTGATTCCATGTTATTTCATTGACTCTCCACCTGGACTTACTTCATGAAAAAGGGACCAAAATCTTCAAACCAACATTTCTCAAGGTCGTCCAGCTGAGGAGGAGAAATCAGCACCCCCTCCTCTTGTGCTGGCCCTGGACCATTGTCCTAGCTTACGTGTGGATCGCAGGAAGGCCTGTGTGAGGACACATGCGCACATACTCACTGCAAAAAGAAACTGTTCATGAGGGGAAACAGACCCAAGGAAAAGAAAGAAGTAGATTCAAGGAAATGGGAGAGTAAAGCGAAGGACAAATGTCATCTTGGGCATCATAACAAGCTGGTGGGGAAAGCCAACAGGTGTGTTTTAGGAGAGGCAGCACCTGCCAGTGTGGGGAAGGTAGAGGGTGAGGACAGGCTGACTTGGCAGCACTTGTCCTGATACGACATGGCCAGAGGCTTTTTGAAAGCTGTCCAAGACTACAAGATAGAAAGATGAGCAGCTCTGGCCTAGCAGAACTTGTCTGTGAGGTGGATAAGGAGATGGTACTGGGGGGGGGCAGGACACACCTGCAGCAGCAGGAGGAGGGGAGGAAGGCTTTAAGTCTGCAAGAGAAATGAGAAAAGAGGGCGGGGAGACTGTGTCTAGCAGAAGAGGAGATGAAAACAGGGCAGAAGGAAGAATGGACTTTTTAAATCTATTTGTTGAAAGAAGTCAACCCACAAGTATATAAATAAATAGTATTTGTTTAAATAAATAAAAATGCCTTTTTGGAATGTCAGGGGATGGTTGTTTGGTGGTGGGAAGATAATTATAAATGTTTACCTATTGTCCATATAGTACTCTATTTTTTTTTAAAGCCTGCTAGGAGCACAAAGACTGCATTATGTGAAAGTAGAAAACTGTATGATGTGGCTTAAATTTACAGTTCTCTTGAGTTAATCTATCTTGGATATATTAAAGAATTCAATGGACAAAATTTGCTGGCAAGTCCTGGAGCCACCAAGATGAATTGGGTGACAAGTGCCCCCTTAAGAGGCTACACCACAGTTAAATGTAGACCATGGTATCTTTGGGAACAGGGGGAGGTACTTTCTGTACAGAATCTTAGAACAGCAACATTGCTTTAAAAAAAAACTATAATTTTAAACAATAGTAGTGACAAAATACCCTGCCCCCCACCCCGCTCCCAGAAAAAGTCAGGTTTTGACAAATTGAAGCCTTTGGGTTAAGTCTATCCAGTTGTCCATTGTTGAAAATAAAGCTTTATTGGAACCAGCCACTCTTACACACTCGTGTACTATCCATAGCACCTTTCTTTCATACCACAGTGGCAGAGAGCTGTGGTGGTGACAGAGACCAGAAGAGGCCACAAAGTACAAAACATTTACCATCCAGCCCTTACAGAGAAAGTTTGCCAGCCGCTGACCCAAGTTATAAACAATCGCTGCAATTACTGTTGAGTTTTGATACTATATATGTTAACGTCAATTAGCACATTTTTATGGCTTGTCTTTTAATAAGCACTGTGTTCCACAGGGAAGTTAATTCTAGAAATCTGTAACTTCATGTCCCCTGAGGTTCAGCTTCATACACTGAGAGTAAGTTCATTACTGATTAAATTCCTCTCCCTAACCCTTCTGACATGCTGGGTTTAAAGAGTAGGTTAAAAATAAAGGATGATAGCCTTCTGGTCATAGAGTCAAAGAAATATAATTTGAGTTACATTGATTTTTTTTACTCCATAATTCTATACCCATTTGGAGTTTGTATTCATGTTAAAAATTTAAAATAATAAAACAAAGCACTTGACTAGGTACAACAATTCTGCTTGGTAAAGTACAAATCTTGCTTCCCATATGAAACATTACTATATTACAAGATTAGTACTGAAAATAATTGTTTCATCTAAAGGAGAGAGTGTCTAGCGCATTACATCTGCAAAAATCCATGACCTATCAATAGCTACTATTTCCTGAAGAAAAGCCAAAGGTCATGAACAGTGTGCCACATCTGAGCATTGCAGTGGTTCTGGGCAAGGGCAATTCTTCAGAATAGATGAAATCAACAGGAGATGCCCCTGACAGCCATCACAATACCTGAGAAGGTGTGTATGTGTTTGCTCACGCACTGGCCATGGGTACGCACAAGTAGCAACCTCACTCTTCCCTTCTGTAGACACACAGAGGGCTTGGTGGCGGGCTATTCAACTCCAAGGAGTTGCAGGAACCTCAATCAGCCAAGTGATATGGGTAGAAGGGAAGAATAAAGGCTGAAGGAATGGCTTTCCCATGTCCCCAGTACATATCTGTTTCAGCCCAGAGGGATGTGGGAATGGCATGGAGTCAGCAAACTTCTCTGTCCAGATCTTGTCCACACAAGCATATCCTTCCAGGCCCAGGGAGCAGGAGAGCTTGTGGACAAGAAGGCCTGAAAGTGCATACTGGAGGGTCAGAGGAAGGTGCATTATTCTTAGGACCTGAGAACTTTGCTGTAGACCTCACACTTGGGCCCTGAGGTTTCACTTGCACATTTTCAGAAGGAGGAGGCAGCAAGACTGAGAGTCAGGCTCATCCTACATATCAACACCAAGAACAAGGCCATGTCCCAAAACCTGGGATATAGATCATACAACCCAAGGCTCTGCTTCCAAAAGCAAAATAGAATCTCCCTCTTGGTAGAGTCAATGAGACTCTCCCTAAAATGGGCATGGGGATGTGCAGATTCACAATGTTCCTTGGGTGACTTCACTGAAAAGCTGCAGAAGGAGTGAGATGAGACTTGCAGTCAGCCAGCTCTGGCTGCAGCTCTGTGTGCTGTTTCAGCTGGGGCCTGGACTCGTCTCTCTGCCTTTTCAGACAATCAATTGAGTCATCTTATTCAACAAGTTTTGTGCTCAAGTTCCTACAAAATATCTAATATGAGTTATATAAATATAAGATATTATATGTAAAATATACAAGAAATTAGAAATAATAATAGCTCATTGTTTGAACTAAGTACTTACTAAGTACTTATTGTGAATTAAGTCATTAATGTATACTTGATGATTGCATGGTATTTCATTGTATGAGGATCTCACCTGTATCCCATTTCACAAGGGAGGAGATAAGTAGCTGTCCAAGATAATAATCACTACAGGATTTAAACATGGAGTCAGGATTCAAACATGGGCAGGCTGACTCTGAAGACATCACCTTTAAGTACCAGGCACTACTGTCTCTTGGAAAACAACATAATGATTGAACTGCTCTCAATGCAGCCTCAAGCCTGCAGCACACACTTGACATTGAGGAGAACTGCTGAGGAAGGAAGACATGCCAGGCTAAGCTCTGCTGGTTGAGGCTCTTCAAGCTGCTCTTACATCTCGTGACTTATGTGTGCAAATCTGTAGAACAACATTCTGTGTGGCCCTTTCTACCAGGTAGCTAGCCAGGCTGAATTTAGCTGAAGATTCCTGTGAACTTTAGTAAAAACTACTAGATTCACTGAAGGACCTTATACAAATATAGAATCCTGGATTCTGCATCTCTGAGAATCTCATCCCAGGCTTTAGAAGTGTACTAGTAGTTTGGATCTAGACTATCCCCAAAGGCTCATATGGTGAAAAAAATGCAGCAATGTTCGTCAGTGGGGCCTCTGCCTCTGGGAGCTAAGTGATCATGATGCCCTTTGCCTTATGAGTGGATTAAGCCATTGATAAACTTGTAGCTATTGGGAGGTAGTGGAAAGTTTAGGAGGTAGTGCCTCATTGGAGGAAGTGAGGCCATATTAGAGGAAGTGGGGCCATATTGGAGGAAGTGGGGCCATTTTGGAGAAAATGGGCCATGATGGAAGAGGTGGGGCATAGTTGAGGGAATGACCCACTCAGGACATACCCTTGAAAGAGATATTTTGCTCTCGTATTCTTTGCTTTCTGGCCCCAACAAGGTAAGCAATTTTCCTCAGCTACACCTTTCTACCATGACATTCTACTTCACCACAAGCCCAGAAACAACAGAACCCAAGGACTGTGGACTGAAATCTCTGAATCCAGGAACCGAAATTAATTATACTGTCTTTAAGTAGACATTTTCAGGTACTTTTTTCATGGTGACTAGCAATCACTTATAACATAAGTCACTTTTAGGTGACTTGGGGTTGGGACATTTGTCCTCCAAAGTATTAAGATTGAAAACTTTGCTTCCATTATTTTCAAGGTCAAGTCCTCATGAGCTTTTCAGTCAGAAAATTACCCATTTTCCTTTTCACCACTTTTCCTCTTAATTTCTTCATTCTCTATTCCTCAGCTTCCTCCCTCCTTCTCTTCTTTCTCACTCTCTCCTTCCTTCACTCTCTCCCTCCATCTCTCCTCCTGTCCTTTTTTTTAAATCCACAAACATGTACTGAGTACACTCCATGAACTAGCACTGTGCTGGCTTTGGGAAATACCCTAATGGAGCTTATGTTGAAGTGTGTGTGTACCACACTCAAACATGCACTGCCACACTCACACACATATCCAACCTAAGGCTCAAGAGAGCTGTGTATGCTGCCTTTCCTGTAGCAAGCTCAGCACTGCAGATTCCTGGAAAATTTCAACCATTGTCTAGAGAAGAAAGAGGAGATACACCGTCCCCAGCTTCTCCTTCTGCCTCCGCACAACTGCCGGTGTCTCAGGCATCGGTCTGATCACTTGTGTTCACTCATGGCTTATGAGTCACAGAGGAGTCATCACTGACCCTGACCTGCACCAAGGATGGTCATTTATTTACCCTCTGAAACGTGACCAGGTGGCCCATTAATTTTGCAGCATTAATTCTAAGAGGAAATTAGATTCTAACCAGAGTCATTCATCTCTTTAAAATAGAGCCATAAGAAGAGAGCATCGATAATCAGAATGTAATTTTCTGAGTTAGGAAGTGGTCAGGACGCTGGTGTCAGGGCTCCTGCACATCTGAGGGTTTCATGGCATTTTCTTGAATTAAAGCAATTGTTTTAAGACTGGGGGAGGGGAGACCACTTCAAAGGGCCATATCTTCGTTTCTTTAGCAGTGACAAAGTGGATGACATCTATAGAATCATTAATACCCAGTAGCTGATTATTCTACCTCAAAACTCTTCTTACCAAGGCAGGGCTATTTCAGATATCAGATCATACAACCCTGCTGCTCAGAGTAGCTCCATTATGGTTAGTGAGCTCCCATTTAGTTGCATAAATGCAGCATTGTTAACATGCTAATCTATCTGTAGTCTGCTACCACTTAGAAAGGATCGTGATGATATTCATTAAAGAGAATAAAGTCTTCCTCACTAATTTAATATACAAGCAAAACCCTCCTTATTAATTTATATCCTTCTAATTCAATCCTCTATTGTTTCTGACTTTTGCTAAAACTAAGTATTATTCACCCTGAATTGCTTTTGTGTTTATGTGTGTGTGTGCAATTCATCTCTCTTTGTTGTTTTCAGTCATTCATTTTCATCCTTTAGAAATACATATTCCTACTGCCTAAAGCTTTTAAGAAAAAATTGCTACTGAGAGTAGGTATGAGTATCTAGATTTTATGACACTCATCTTTCATAAACAATGCAATCAAACAGAATCCCAAATAATGTAGGTATTTACCACAACAGTTGACCCTACCAAAGTAATGTCATCACCTACCCTATCATTTATATTAGGCCCAATTTAATTAATTATCATTGATAGTATAGGAGATAAGTAAGGTCTTCAGTGGGCTTAGTTATGCCTGCCCCTAATTATTCAAGAGACGTAACTTGTTTTACCATTTGCCCCCATAGATGGAATAAAGACCGGCCAATGCTGACTAACAAGTGATATATGATTTTCAGGTCATAATAACAAAGAATGGAGTTTCTGGCCAGAACCCAATGAGAATAAATCAAATTTTGGTTTGGTTTCACAATTAGTCCTGTTGACATGAGAGATCATACCTTTAGTCTTAATAATCAAACAAGAATCAATAGAACACTCACATACAAGTGACTGTACAGATCTTTATTAGAAATATTTTCTCAACTGTTTCACTCTCTTAATGCACAGAAAAACTTCAGTAAAAACTCTTTTTACTTTTTGCAAATCAATTGTTCTTATTTTTAATCACCAACTATCTAATATATATAAGAACTCTATAATTTCCAATGTAGACCACTATAACATGGCATACAGCTTAGATTGTTTGAAGAAATGTGAAGATTAAAGCTTCTTCTGAAGATTTTATCTTCTAAAGAAAACATACATACCCAACATTTTTGTGTACTTGGTGAAAATACTAACACAGCTCTGCATCTGCAGAAGATTCAGGAAGAGAAAGCCTTTGTATCATTGCATTTCCCCTGGTTTGTTGCTGTGACCATTAATATATATTGATAGTCAAGATGAAGAGGAATTCATATTGTCTATTACCTTGGACTCCTGTCCCATACACACACATACCACCTAGCATCTTATGTGTTTGGACTTTTATTCTTTGGTTAAAAAATGTCATCAGCATACATGGAAACTATCAAATGGTAATGTTAATTAAATAACTTCACAAACAGCATTTTAATTGATAAAACCTTAGCCAACCTTATCAAAAAAGGGAAAGAAAAGACACAAATCCATAGAATTAGGGATAAAAAGGGTGACATCAAGAAGATCACCAATAACTACTTCTTTATTCTATTAAGATGGAAAACACAGAAGAAATAGACAGATTCCTTGATACAAATGAATTACCAAAGCTTAATCAAGGAAACAGAATTTCTAAATAACCCAATAAAAGGCAGTGAAATCGAAGATATAATTAAAAAGCTACCAACAAAGAAAAGCTTAGGTCTTGATGGATTCATTGCTGAATTCTACAAGACATTTAGAGAAAAATATAATGGCACTGCTCTTCAAACTCTTTAATGAACTTGAAATGAAAGCAGTACTCCCAAACTCATTCCTGGAAGCAAAGTATTACCCTAATACCAAAAGCAGAGAAAGATCTAAAAGAGAACTACAGGCCAATCTCTCTAATGAACATAGATGGGAAAATCCTCATTAAAATACTGGCAAACAGAATGCAGCAAGTCATCAAGAAAATTATACCAAGACCAAGTAGTATCCATCCCCAGGATGTGGGAATGGTTCAACACATGCAAATCAAGAAATGTAACATCATATCAACAGAGCCAAAGACAAAAATCATATAATCATCTCAATAGATGCAGAAAGAGCATTTGAAAAACCCTATGAAAATTGTAATAGATGGTCTTTATTTCAATCTGATAAAAGCCACCTATGGTAAACTAACAGCCAACATCATATTAAATGGTCAAAAACTGAAATCATTCACTCTAAAATCAGAAACAAGACAAGGATGTCCATTGTCACCACTCCTATTCTGTATAATTCTGGAAATATTATCCAGAGAAATCAGATAGGAGAAAGAAATGAAAGGAATAAAGATAGGAAAGGAAGAAGTTAAAATTATCATTATTTGCAGATGGTATTGTGTCCTACACTGAAAACACCAAAAACTCCACCAAAAGACTTGTAGATTTAATACCAAATTCAGTAGTGTATCTGGACACATAATCAACACTCAAAAATCAATAGCATTCCTGCACACAAATGACAAACTCATGCGACAGAAATCAGGAAAACCACACTTTTTAAAATAGCATTGAAAAACTGAAACACTTAGGAATTGACCTATCAAAGGAAGTAAAAGATCTTTACACTGAAAACTATAGAATCTAAAAAAGGAAAGGTCTTACTTGCTCTTGGAAAGGAAGAACCAACATATTGAAAATGGCCATACTCCCAAAATTGTTATACAGTGTAATGCAATTTCAATCAAAATACCATTAGCATACTGCACAAAACTAGAGAAAACATTCCTAAAATTCATTTGGTACCCTAGAAGGCCTAGAATTAAAAAAAAATTCTTGGCAACCATGGCATGGGAGGGGACATCACAATCCCTGACTCAAAATTATACTACAGAGCTTCTGTTAAAAATAGCATGGTACAAGCAAAAAAAAGACCTGGAGATCAGTGCAACAGATGGGAAGATGCAGAAACAACTCTAAAAACACTCAGTTACCTTGTCTTTGACAAGGGGCCAAACGCATTCACTGGGAGAAATGTAACTTCTTTAATCCAGACTTTCCACATGCAGAAGCCTGAAACTAGATTCATGTTTCTTGAGCTTTCCACATGCAGAAGACTAAAACTAGACCCATGTCTCTCACCACTCACTAAACTAAGATCAAAATGGATCAAAGATCTAAATATTAAAATAGAAACACTAAATCCACTGAAAGAGAGTAGGTAGAACTCATGACGACGTAGGTGTAAGCAAAGATACCATGAACAAAATCCAGATCGTATGGGTAATATTACAAAGAATCAACAGCTTGGATCTCGTCTTATTAAAAAGCATTTGCACAGCAAAAGAAATCAACAGTGAAGCGACAACCCATAAAGTAGGAAACATTTTGCCAGTTGTTCCTCAGACAAAGGACTAATATCTAGACCATATAAACAACTAAAAAAAAAAAAAAATCAGACCTCCCAAATTTAAAGACCCAAGCTAAAAATGGATATTTGAGAAGAATACACACTTCTCAGATGAAGAAGTATAAACAGTAAGTAAGTCTAGGAAAAAAATGTTCAGTGTGACTGGTCATTTGAGAGATGCAAATTAAAACAACAATGATATTCCATCTCACCCCAGGCAGAGTGGCTAGTATCAAGAAATCAACCAATAGCAAATGTTGGAGGGACTGTCGGGAAAAGGAACCGTTCTCCACTGTTGGTGGGAGTGTAGACTGGTGCAAGAACTGTGGAAATCACTGTGGTGATTTCTTTAAAAACTAGGATTAGC
>PVJX010013059.1:0-48472 GCA_004027295.1 Dolichotis patagonum | reverse complement strand
CCGTGCAGGGTTTTTAAGCTATTGAACAAAGGGAGGCGGAGACGGTGCAAGCGTAGGTACAGAAGCAGATGGCATTAATCAATTTTGAACGGCGCAGGACTTGTCAGAGGTTGATTGGGAGTTGCTAGGGGGAAGTCAGGCTAGGGGCGACAGGGGTGTTAGGGTCAGAGCTTGGTCAGCCTGTCCTGGGAAATGTTTGTTTACAGTCAGCTATGGAAACACCTTGCGGTTAAGCTAGTGGAAAGTCCCTTTCTGACTTCCGGGAAAGTAGGGGGCGGTGGGCACATTTTTATATTAACCCACATTGACACATTAACCCTTTCAACAATAAAAGAACAATTATGCACAATTCATATTCACCTAGGTGATTTTTTAAAGCAACAAATTGAAGACTTTTTACTCTGGTATTTTACATAAACTAAAAGGTCTGATATAACCCTTAACGACCCGAAGTTGAGCTGGGTGCAGCGGTTGCTTACACCTGTAGTCCCAGGTACCCCAAAGGCTGAACTGGAAGGATCACTTGAGCTCAGGAGTTGGAGACCAACCTAGACAATGTATGAATCGGTTTTAAATATATTAAAGGATTTGTTTTTTGTACTAGGGATTGAACTTATATCCTCGTACTTGCCAGGCAGGCTGTTGTGCTGCTGAGCTAAATCCGTGGCCCCAGAATTTTCCTCACTTATAATAGGAAAAAATGTAAAATGATGTACATTTAAGACATAATTTTTCACATAGCCACAAAATTAAAAACCCTACCAGTACGGTGGTGGGTTAATAGAAAATCTTGTATGTTGGTTACGTATTATTATATTTTTTACATATTAGAAATTAGTAACACTCTTATAGAAGCAATTGCATATTTCTATCAGAATTACAAATGTGTATTTTTAAAACTTTAAAAAAAATTTTTATATAGGGCATAGCTAAGTCTCTAAATTGGTGAGGCAGAGTTTGAACTTGAAATCCTCCTATTTTAGCTGCCCAGGGTTCTGGTATACAAACACTCACCAACATGCCAGCACCATGCCAGGCCAAATGCATTTATTTTGATACATCAATTAGATATACTTTCTGATGGTATACTTATATATGTGCAAATTAATACAAGTTAATATGGCTTTTTTGTTGTTTTTTTTTTTTTTCAGTTTCTTTGAGACAAGTTCTTGCCTGTGCAGTTTAGGCTGATCTTGATCTCATTATACAGCCTAGGCTGTCCTCAAACTTATCATGATCCTCCTGCCTCAGCTTCCTGAGTGCTGCAGTTACAGCCATGTAACACCAAATCCAGATAATACAAGGCATATTATTGAAACACTTTAAAATAGTAAAAGATTTAAAACAAATCAATTATTTTTAAGTGGGTACTGATCAAATAAAATATAGTACATCATACAGTTGAATATTATTCAAGTGAAAAGGAAAAGAAAACCAGGTGTGGTAGCACATGCCTATAAATCCCACACCCATGACGCTAAGGCAAGAGGATTGCTGCAAGTTCAAGACCAGCCTGGGCTCAAAGTGAGCTCAAGCCCAGTGTGAACTGCATAGCGAGACCCTGTCTCAAAAAGACAAAAAAAAAAAAAAAAAAAAAGAAAGAAAAGAAAAACATTTTTATGTCATTGACATGAGGAAGTTCTATGATATACTGGTAATTATGGAAAGTCAAGTACATTACAGTGTTTAAATATGCTAGTATTTATGCATAAGTTAGGGAAAATATAAAGATATTTATAGTAGTATTTTGAAAATATTTATAAAAGTAATTACTTGGAAAAAGGAGTGTAGGACAGCAAGAAATTCAAAGGAAGACCAGAGATGGAAAGGAAACTGTTCAACATAAAACTTTTTAAAATTTGGGGTTTTTAAACAGTATTCATATACTACTATAAAATTTTAACTAAACATTTTTCCGATGTGAATTATTTAAAAATAAGCCTTTTATAACATGAAATGATTTTTAAGTGTATTTTTGACAATTTCTTGTTTAGTTAGATTGCGGTAATAGCAACTATATTTCAATTAACAGCATTAATTGCTGTCTCATTTAACTTTATTTTAGATGTTGTAAACCTGATTCAACCTACCTCGTCAAAAACTTAGAAATTTTTTTAAATAACTAATGCAAACACCTCACAAATACACCTACAAATGTTTGAGTAATGTCAGCAACAAGGTAGGTATGTAAATATGTAGTCAGAGTCACATTTACATATGGGAAATAATAAGAAACATACCATTAACAAAAACCACAACAAAACAAAACAACCGTGAAGAAACTTCACCTGCTCACGTTAGAACTCCAGGGCAGGGATGCCAGAGATAATGGAGATAAAGGCATGTCTGGGATTATATGAAAATCTCTCTACCTGTTAATATTGTGGTGAATTTAAAACTACTATAAAAATTAGGTTTATGTTAAGAAAAAAGAATTCCAGGGCACAAAGGAGGCACACCGGGGATGGGCCCGAATGATTTCCTCAGCTCTCACATCTGAGGCTGCTGCTCGGTCACCTTAGGAATCTCCACACTCGTAATTAACTGTAACATAAAATTTATCATGCTGCTGTGATTTTAACACATTTCCAAGTAGCTTGAATATATTTAACTTCTCTTGACATCAAGGCAGATACAGGAAAATAAATGGGAAACAGGTGTTATATTGCATATGTATATTTATGAAGTAATTAAGGTTAATTTTTAGACAACCTTGTGCTGTCTCAATACCCTATTACAAAAAAATACCCGATCACAAGGTTTAAACTTGTCACACAGCCAAATATCCCCCAAATAATTGATTCTTGTGCACATATAAAGAAACAGTATGTATTTGAACAATACTATACGTATTGACAATCAAAAAAATAGAAATTAGAACTTCTGTTCTTGAAAAATTGATAGATTTCTTGCAAAGGAGAAGGGAACCAATCTAATGGAGGGAAGCAGAAGGGAGAGGGCGGGGTGTGGAGGAAAAGAAAAACGAGTGAAGACGTGTTGTGGCTTGTACCAACTCCCCATAACGAATGTACTGCACACATGTGCTAATAAACTTATTTAATGTAATGACCTGCTTAATGGAGAAAAGTCACATGTTGCTGTCACTATAGCCCAGGGGTGCAGGGCTCAGGATTTTGTGGTCAAACACAACTAGTTTAAATCACTGTGCATATGACCTTGGGCAAGTTTTTCATGGGAACAGTGTCCTATCACACAATGAATTAATTCCTCATGGGGATATTTATTTATTTATTGGTACCAGGGATCGAACTCATAGCCTCACACTTTCCAGGCAGGCACTTATGCCACTGAGCTATGTGCCCAGCCCCAAAGGCAGCCAGGAACTATGTGGGCCAGGAAAGGATATTTAAATAATACACATAAAAAGGTTGGCGCAGACATCTACTTAAATTCAGTGAAAGAGGACTATTTTCATCTGAATCATCTATTCTTATGTCTCTCTCACCTTCTTATAGATTATATGTTTGAAGAGAAAACAAAAATAAGAATTCAAAATATGCAGAAAAATAGGAAAGTTGGCAATTTCTGAGGAAAAAGTCATGGGAGGCAAAACAGTTTCTTCTAGTCAGGGCACATCTCACCAAAGGAGCCCACAGAAGTGTAGAAGCTCTACGCAAGAGATCAGTAGATTAGGCCAGGCGTGGTGGCACATGCCTGTGATCCCAGAACTCGTGAAACAGAGACAAGAGGATCGCCAGGAGTTTGAGAGTAGCCTGGGTTACACAGTGAGCTCAAGGTCAGCCTGAACTACAAAGCAAAATTGCCTCAAAAAGAAAGAACTCAGTGAATTCCTAGATCTCACCCCCTGTGGACTCTTCTAGACAGAGAGTAACCCCTTAACATTTAGCATCACACTTTAAATAAATGTTACTTTAATAACTAGTCTTAGAGAACAGTCTCTCTTGGTGAAACAGATTCTTGATGCGCCATTTCAGGTGTGGAAAGTCTCTAGGACAAGTTTGCATGTGGCAGGAATGAGACAAAGTGCAAAACTGCCCTGCAAAAAAAAGAAAGAACGAAAAGAACAACGATTTGTGGAGTTAGGGGAAGAAGCTAACCACCGTAAGACAGCAGACTTGGAAGTCAAGAGAGAGGCCGTACCAGGTCCTCCTTCTGGCCAAAGAAGACTGCATCTCTCTGGTGGCAGGAATAGCCAAGTGCTTTTGAAAACAGAAATATCTAAAATTCACTGGAAGAAAGATGGCCTCTAGTAAATGATGCTGGGAAAAGTGTCTATCCATATAATGAAAACTGAACCTAGATCCATATCTCTCATCATACACTAAATTAAAATCTAAATGGATCAGAGATCCAAATATTAAAACAAAAGCACTAAATCTAAACACTAAATTTACATACAATCGAGTACTACTCTGCCATAAAGAAGGATAAACTTGAGTCATTTGTAAGAAAACGGATGCATCTCAAGGCTATAATCTTAAGTGAAATAAATCAGGCACAAAAGTTTAAATATCACATTGTTTCTTTTGTGTGAGAAACCCAAAGGGTAAACAAGGAACATAAGGGAGAATAGATACTGGGAAGCAGAAAAAACTTGTTCAGATGGAAAAGGAACAAGGGAGGGCAAAGGGAAGGGAAAGACAGGAAAAAGGAAAAAATAAGAAAAAACTGGAAACAAAGCTTTTGTAAACAAGGAGCGAAAGAAGGGTTGAAGAGAAGGGAGAGGAGTAGGTGGAAAAAGACTCAAGATATATTATGTACAACCCAAGAAGCCAAAGAGAAAAACAACACATGTCTACTTGGAAGGGCAGCCATCCAATAGCTCTGTGGAGGTGGGGAAGGGAATGTTACTACCTGGATACCGTCCACGGTTTTATTTTTTAAAATTTAGTGATGGCTATTGTTATGGTTGATACACTGTGTCAACTTGAGAAGTTTACAAGTTTTACTGAGACACTCAGCAGGGAGTCAGGATCCTTACTCTGTAAATATCTTCGTCCTGTGCAAGAGGGCACAGAGATTTTGTGAGTGCTACACTCGCCCTGGCGGGGGTGGGTGGAGATGTGTATAACGTAAGGGAAGAAAAGAGGCTTTTTCACCCCTCTTTTGCTCTGGCTGTGGCCATGAAGTGCTGCCCCAGTGCCGTGCCACCCTGCCTTGGAGCCAGCTGACTACGGACTGAAACCTCCACAAACAGTAGTAAATAAACCTTTCCTTCCTTCGTTTTGTGTGCCAGATATTTTGTCCCAGCAACAAAAGAAAAGTAACCAAGACAACCATCATAGCTTGTCTCAGAGGTTGGTTGGTTGGTTTGTTTGACTAGATAATTAGCCCAGGACTTTCACACCGGGCAATGTCTCCAGCCCTTTTTTAAAAATTTTGAGACAGGTTTCACTAAGGTCCCCATGCTGGTCTCAAACTTGTGACCCTCTTGTCTCAGTCTCCTGAGTAACTAGGATCCCACCTAAGAGGAGGGCATGTCATTGTGTGTCATGATGGGAATCCTTTACAATAAAGATTTTTCAATTAAAAAATATATATATTATAGGGACTGGAGATTTAGCTTAGCAGCATAAGCACCTGCTGGCAAGCGCGAGGTTGTGAGTTCCATCCCCAGTACCAAAAAAAAAAAAATTAAAAAAAAAAAAATATATATATATATACATATATAGTACAGATACAAAGGCCCTATAATGAATCTGATCAATATATAGGACAAATATATACTAATAAAAAACAAAGTTAAAAAATTAAAAGGAGCCAAAAAATTAAATAAAATAGTTCAGTACAGTAGTTTGTGCAACTTTATGACTCCAAACCTTACATAGATCCCACGCTTAGCTCTGAACAGCCTATGTTTAGGTGAAGAAGGTAATACACAGAAAGAAAACACCTGTAGCAGTGAAACGAGCAGAAGATACCAAGAGCAGGGCGAATGCACATTGGAAGAGACTTCCTGAAACAGAGGTAGAATCCAAACTTCTGGATCTGGAACACGAGCTCCCCAGGACTCAGACAGACTGGGGAAGGTGTGAGGAGGCTCGCTCCTTTCCCATCCCAGTTATGTCTCTGAGAGCAGGCTACCAGGAGAAGGTTCAGGATGACAGGAGAAAACTTGACAGGGACGTATATATTAGGGGTCTGGAGACCCTTGAACAGAAGGAGGTTGTTTCCATAGAGAAGGGCACTCATGGCCTGTGCAGCACTGTAGAGATTACAAATTAACAACTTAGATATTATTCATCTCAATTTAAATGTGTATGTATGTTATGTGAGTGAGTGTTATGGTTTGTGCCCAGAGCCTCACGCAGATGGGGCGAGCTGCTAAAGTCCAGCTCTGGGATTTAAGGGTGTGAGTGTTACGCTCATCCTAGGGTGAGAATCCTGCATACAATATAAGGGAGGGAAGGAGGCTTGTTCGTGCTTTCCCTTGTTGTCTTTGCTGTTTTCTGCTGCCATGAACTGTTGCCCTCTGCCATGTGCCACCCTGTCTTGGAGCCAGCTGACTATGGACTGAAACCCCTACAAACTGTGAACTAAATAAAGCTTTCCCCTTTAACTCAGGTGCTGGATATTTTGTTCCAGCAATAAGAAAACTAACTAAAACAGAGTCAAACATCAGATTACCTATGATATGTTCTTTAGAGGAGAATATTCAATCTATGACATAACAAATATAATAGGGGAAAAATAGAATAAAAATGAAAATGGTACATTTTCCTCTCAGCAGCATGTTTAAAAGAGTTAAATTAAGACATGAAATGATCATATCAGTCTTAATTCTTTTTAGTTATTAATTGAACACCTTCTCGGAAACCTGCAGATAAAAGTCCCACCCTGGAGAATTTGAGATAAGAGTGAACGAAGTGGAAGAGAAATTAGCCGGTTCATACTCATGACCATCGTGAGTTTGTTCTAAGATCCCTATAGATGCATGACATTAAATCGAGCCCTTTAATGCATTCTGATGTTGGAGGACCTTCCAATCATAAGGCTTGTGTTTAGGTCTGTGCTTATCTTTGTACATAGTTAGGACCATAAAATCAGATGAACAGCAAAAGGCTGTTGTGAAATAAGATAAATGAGAGTCCTATGTGTTATGAAAAAATTCAAGCTGCTCCTATGATGAAAAATACATAGATATACATATGTACTATAGATTTCCTAAGTATAATAGGTCCTGTAATGCATTCATTTATAAGCATATTAATATGATGAAAGAAATGATGAAATTTGGTTCTTTGCCTGAAGAAAGACTTGTTATAAATAGTAAAACTGGTGAGATGTCGAATGATCCTAAAAATAGGTAAGCTTCCACTGTAAAACCCATCACCTACAGGAAATAATGAGGGAAACACAGCTTCACTCTGTGGAAAACAGCCACCAAGGCATAGCCTAAGTAATTCCTTCATTTGGCCATAAACCCATCAAAACTTTATGGAATGTGGTTATTCTACTCACGCAGTACCTGTGTTCAGTTAACCACACACGCTGTAGCCCTCTGAAGTAATAAGAGAGGGAAGGCACACTTTCACAGGATCTGCTCTCTAGTAGGAATTAGAGTATCAATTTAAATCTTCAGAATCCTGAGGAATTTCCTACTGAAATCAACAGTTGCCAACACAGACTGACTTAGAAATACATTATAGCTGACTCCTCTAAGGCTTCTCAAAACACCTTTTAAAAAATCTAATGATATAAAGTGAAACACTTTATCCTTTGAAGAATGAATCCAAGAGGATTATAATCAGATACATTGATTCTAAGAAGCTAATTTTCAGCTACAAAAATATAAAAACAAGCATTTAATGAGAGTGACAATTTCAATGTATGCTATAAAAACCTTATGTTTTTTGATCACTATAATGTCATGGAAATTCTACCTGTTAGATACTACTACATTCACCCATCTTTTCTTTTTCTTTGTATTTTGTAAAAATCTTGATGCTTGGTAATCTACAGTCCTTGAGAGCAAACTGTCCCCAGGTGCAGTGATGCATGCTTTTAGTCCTAGGACTTGGGGGGCTGAGGCAGGCAGATTGAGAGTTTGATGCCAGCCTGGACTACACAGCAAGTTTGAGCCATCCTGAGTGACACAGTGCAAAGGAAGGCGGGAAGGCAGGAAGAAGGCAGGAAGAAGGCAGAAAGAAAGAAAGAAAGAAAGAAAGAAAGAAAGAAAGAAAGAAAGAAAGAAAGAAAGAAAAAGAAAGAAAGAAAGGAAGGAAGGAAGGAAGGAAGGAAGGAAGGAAGGAAGGAAGAAAGAAAGAAAGAAAGAAAAGGAAGAAAGGCAATTTTTTTTTTTTTTTTTGGTACCAGGGATTGAACTCATGACTTCATGCTTACCAGGCAGGCGCTTAAGCTACTGAGCTAAATCCCTAGTCCCAGAGGCAAATTTTCAGTGGCTATAGTCACACGATTCACAGTAGCAAAGTTCTGGAAATAACCTAAATGTACATCAACAGACAAACACATAAAACAATGTGGTATCTATATATATATATATATATATATATATATATATATACAGCAGACTATTGTTCAGCCATAAAGAAAAATGAAATAATCTCTTTTGCAAGAAAATGAATAAAACTTGAAACCATAATGCTAAGCAAAATAAGTCAGACACAAAGAGTTAACTATTACTTGGGTTCTCTTACATAGTAAACTTAAAATATAAATAAATAAATGAGCAAAACTAAAGAGAGATGGCTTCCATCTCTAAGAAGGCAGACTTTTTGGAGATGTGGAAGAGTATCAGAGGAGGGAGAGATAAGGGAGAGTGGGATAAATAGATCAAAGTGATCAAGATATGCTACATATTTGTACCAATTTCCCAAAATGACATCACATACGCATATAAAAAACAAAAAATTCCTAATGCCATTTCTCTAGGCAAACTAAATGGCTCAGTTTTCAGTGTGCTCTAGACTACATAAATAGAATTTAAGTAAAATTTTGCTTATGCTTTCAAAAATGCAAAAGTGAAAGTTATAGCCAATAAACAATTAACTTAGTACCAAAAGTCACATCTTAGTAATGCACATTCATATAAGTTAAACACTCATGGAAATTTACAAAATAAGAGCTGGAAAATTCTGATACCTCAGTCCTCTCCCACAGTGCACAATAGAGCTTAAAGGACATAGATGATTCAACAATGTTAAAGAGAATAAGACTAGAGCATCCCTTTCCTGAAAGTGACAATGTAATCCCAGCATTTGGGAGGTGGGAGGACTGCTTCAAATTCAAGGCAGCCAGAATTACAGAGCAAGATCTTGTTTAAAAACAAACAAACACAAAACCTAGCTGCATAAAGAACACAAACAATAAAAAAGCAAAGTTGTTCAGTTTGTAGGTCAACTAGTTTTTTAAACCCTCCCCTGTGATTTTTGAAGTTTTGAAGGTGCAGAGCCATTAATTCAAACCACTGTTAGAAATCCACTTTGTGAGGTGTAACTGACCAGGTTGGGAAGATTAGAATGAGGAGCCAATGTAACAGAAACCTTCCAAGCCTTGATCTTTATCCTTCCCCTACTACTTCTGCGAGAAAAGATTCATTGTGGACTCTGGCACAAAACTGACATCGATTTGTCTATTTTTAATTGTATTTTCAGAAACAAAAGTGTGTAGTTTAAAATATCTAAGCAAAACCATGCTTTGGAATAAAAAAAAATAACTATAATGAAACCTGTACTTTTCGGGGGCCTATGGAGATGAAACACAGAGCCTTCTTACTGAGCTATATCCTTACTCTTTTTAAAATTTTTACGACAAGGTCACAATCGTTAAATTGCCTAGACTGGCTCAGAGTTGTGATCGTCCTGCCCCTGCCTCCCAGAGTGCTGAGATTACAGTCATGCACCACCATGCCCAGCTCTGAGCATAAGTTTTAACAAAGCTAAGTAACACTTGTAAGTTTAACCTCCCTTGCTCTCACAGCCTGAGAACCTTTAGGTTTCCTTTGTCCACTGGCATTCAGCTGCCTTCTCTGAGCCCACTCACCAGTCTACCCTTTAGTGAAAGAAGGCATAGTTTTCTTGTGCTCATATAATTTTGTACCTCTTCAATCAAAAGTTTAAAAGTAAGATTGCACTGACATGCAAACTGTTTCTGCCTTCAATTCACAACTTTAGACTGATTTCACTCTACTGGATGGAAGGGGGGAAATCTAAGTCTACAGTTACTGCTGTGATTGGAATTTTTGCTACAGGTGAACAGATATTGCCATCTACTGTTGAGAAAAAATAAATAGTCAGGCCAGAATTTTTCAGCCGTACTGAGGTTTTGATAGAGTAAATTTTAAGTAGGGGAAAAATAATCTAATGATAGTTTCTTCTCTCTTACACAGCTGTTTAGTATTTATAAAGTAATCTGAGAATTGAATAGAGCAAAAGATATAATAAACTAGAAATTTTTTTCTCTAAAATCAAAAATTGTTATGCATAACTATTTTTGCTTTGATTAAAGATTGAAAACAAATCATGTTTCATTGCTCTCCATTTGGCCTACCACATTAGCAACGACAACAAAGGGGAAGAAATGTAAGTAATATGTCTCTTAACTTCACTTCAAGAGCTAATTTGATATTGGTCAATTTATTTTCTTTCTTTCCCCATAAAATCACTATAAGTACACAAAATCAGTTTTAACTTTTGGCTCACTTATAAACTTGTTTTCTTTAGAAAAAACAGGATAGTTGCCTAAACTTAGCCTTAACTGCATATTTAAGCTAAAATATAGGGAAAGCCACATTAAAGCAAAAAGCTACCATCAAAGTAATGCGTCTAAATCAGAGATTCCAGCCTCACTCAAACTCTCCCTCTAGTAATAGCAGACAGAATTGTGAGTCTCCAGATCAATCAGTGGAGAAGAATGACCTGTCTCTGCTCTGGAGGCTGGTGTTGAACTAGAGGAAATGATTTTCTGGCTGAAATTCAAAGGTTTTTTTCACATTAAAAAAAAAAAACAACTTTTCCCCTCTTAAGGCATATTTATTTAACTCTGTCAGCTAAGTAGCACACTCCGTCTTGTGTCAGCTATCACACAGTAGGGAGAAGCAGATGCCAAATGTGATCTGTTGAGGGTGCATAGTAACCCCTCAACACGAATGTCTGTGAAGAAAAAGGAAAAAGACCTTTAATCTTTGCTGTATGTTAGGCCAAGTATGAAAGCTCTTACACACCATGAACTGAACTGTGGATGGTGCATGCATGTGTGTGTGTGTGTGTGTGTGTGTGTGTGTGTGTAAAGGGAAGCTGGTGTTTTTTTTAAAAAAAAAAAAACAGTATGTTGCTAATACGTACTAATAAAAATAAAAGTTAGTTAATTCTGGTTCCAATCATTATGTTTTTATTTTCAGTACTGGTGATCAAACCCAAGGATAATTTACCACTGAGCTCATCCCCAGACGCTTTTATTTTGAGTCAGGGTCTCACTAAGTTTCTCAGTCTGGCCTTGAACTTTTGATTCTTCTACCTCAGTTTCCTGTGTAGCTGTGATTACAGGTGCACACCATCAACCTTGGTTCATTATGACTCATTTTACTGGTTCCTTTAATGTATTCATTCAGATGTTCATAACTAACACTGGTATAACATTTACTGTTCATAAAATATCCTCAATCATTTACAACTTATTTTCCTGCTTAACTAATGGCTAATAAATACCAATGACATGCCCAGGTCTCATAAACATCAGAAATACCAAGTCGAAAGGAAGCCCTCTCATCCTTCATATGGCTTCACAGTTTAGGTTAGGCAGGAGAGAAGCAAACCTCTCAGCTGGATTTGTAAGACAACGCTGCAAGAGCACTGATAGAAGAGTGAAAGTGCACTATGTGAAATAAAAAAGTAAATCAGTTTCTGCTCAGAAGGGTGCTGCAGGGATCTAGGAAGGTGTGAGAGATACAAAATTAAATAGCACATGACCCCACGAACAAGGGACACTTCCTGAGAGCCACAGGAATGTTGGATGTTCTATGCTCCGTGGGCACTGGCAAGCAAACATGGTGAGGAAGTGCCATAAAGAGGCATTCCAGGGATATGTGCTTAGTGTCACCCAGCACACAGGATAAAAGCAGTGGGAGGAAAATTGATCAACAGAAAAGTAGATCACATGATCCCCTGTACTCTTATCCCCCAGCTTGGACCCTCTATAGATGTCCATATGCCTATGGCTAACATTACAGTGTAGAGGGGCTCGTGTCACACTGACCCAGGGAACAGGAAATGTCTACATCCCTGTGGACGTAGACATGTGGACACCCTTGCTCAGGGAAGTGGCCTTGATAGACAGACAGGGGCTCTGGCTCGGTGGCCCTAGGAGCTGGCCATAATGCTGTGGCTGCTTTTAGGCAGAGAAGTCACAGGCTCTGATTTATATCTTAAAGAGGTCACCAGCATGGAAGATGGGTAGAGGAAGGGATTAAAGGGATCAACCTAGAGAGAGACAGAGGGTGAGGGGGCAGTTAGACAGGAGAGATGCCACCCAGAGGTGGAGTGCACAGGACTTTGAGGTTGTTCAGATCAGAGGGAAAGGAAATAACAGGGCCTAAGACTGCCTTGTCTCCTCAGAGTGTAAGATGGATCGGGAAAAGAGAAATACAGGAGATGAGATGACAAAGAGGGTTTTAAAAACTTTTTATTTTGAATTTAGATCCACAATGAAGTTGCAAAGATAACCCAGAGAAGTCCCATGTACCCTTTGCTTAGTCCTCTCCACACATGTAGGGACATCTTATGTAACTGTAACACCATATCAAAGCCAGGACATTTGCATTGGTGCAGTGTGTTCATGTGTGTATTTCCTTGTCATTGTATTACATATGTAGATCTGTATGACAAGTAATGTGATCAAGATGCAAAATGATTTCATCTACCTCTTTAAGGCAATCCAACCATCCCTTCCCTCCACCACCCTTTTCTCCTGGCAATATCTGATCTGTTCCCCATCTCAACAATTTTGTCATTTTGAAGAGGTCATGTTAAGTGGAATCATATAGTATGTGACCTGGTGGGATGAGCATTTCCATATTCAATCATATAATTAAAGTTGAAGCATGATGCCTAAGATGTATCCAAGCTATTGGTTGAACTATACCAGGGTTTTTTCTTGTTTAGTCTAAGTCATATTTTAAGGTGTGGCTATGGTGTGGTTTCTTTAATCATTCACCCAGTAAAGGACATTTTGATTGTTTCTACTTTGGGGCTACTAAAAATAATAGCTTGATCCCTGGGTTCAATCCCTAGCAGCACTTAAAAAAAAAACAAAAAAACAGGGGACGATTGGAGGTGGAAAGAATAAAGCTTGCATTGCTGAAAGGAGACTGTGCTTACTCTCAATTTTATCCTGTGTAAAATATAAAATTCAGCAATCCACCTTTCTTGTGAGCCAAAGGTGGCCATGCAAGGCCTGGAATAGAAACAAGAAGCCAGTTTGTACTTCCAATGAGCCAGCTGGTGCACTGGCTGGGAGACAAGCCCCTCCCTTTCCCCACTATGCAACCAGATGATTTGAAAGACCACAGGCTGACTTGATAGCAACCGAGGTACAAAAACAACTTAATTCTTGTATTGTTTGACTGACTTTGCAGGCCTAAAGATGGTAGCATCTATTTAGAGGATAACAATATGCAGTATAGCTACTATGGGGGATTTCCTTCTGTAGTGTTTTTTAAATCCAATACTGTTCTCACTGTTTTGTTCTGTTTTCTTCAATGTTTTGTTTTGATTGGTTTTGTTCAGTTCTGTTTTGTTTGATTTTATTATGTCTGATGGTATGGGCAGCAATTTTGTATAGAACAAGAGGCATTATTGTAGCCACTGTTGATTTCCTATTATCCTTATCCTGTTTTGAACTTCTGCATCACTTTCACTCTTTTGTTTTGATTGGCTTTATTCTGTTTTATTTTGTCTGGTTTTATTCTCTTTAAAATATAAATGTATATATATGTAATTCAGGTATTAATAGCTATAATACAGTGGTTTGTACTAATAATGGCAAGATAATCACTTTAAATCACTTGATAAAAGTAGTTTGAATATGAAAAGAACAAAGGAATCACTGCATGTGACATCGGCTCTAACTTCACAGAGGAAAAAGAAGCCACAAAAGCAAGCACAGCGGCTCACTCTTGCAATTCTAGCACTTAGGAGGCTGAAGTAAGAGGATAGTGAATTTGAATCTTGCCTGAGCAACTTAGTGAGATGCCACTTCAAAATCAGGGGTTTGAAAGGGGCTGGTGACGTAGCTCAGTGCAAAAGTCCTGGGTTCAGTCCTCAGAAGAGGATTGCAAGAAGAGGAAGAAGGAGGAGCAGGAGAAGAGTAAGAGGAAGGGGAGAAAGAAAGAGGAGGAAAAGGAGGAGGAGGAGAGAAAGGAGGAAGAAGAGAAGGAAGGGAGGAGGAAAAGAAAGAGGTAGTGATGATCTGATGACCCATTTCCTTCTTCTCTTGCTCTTTTCTTTCCTGAGACTAATCCCTTTTCTAGGTTTGCTTACTACCTTCCTGGAAACCATTCCCAATTTGCCTCTTTTCTTCTATTCTCTCATATCCATTCCATAAAATTTTTACCATTGATCTACCTATAAAGTATAAGCCAAATGAGTCTTTTTTCTTCCTCTATCTACCTAAGTCCCTCTTCTCTACCCATTTTTTTTAAATAAAATTTTTTTTTTTATTTGAAAGACAATAAAACAAAAGGGGGCAGTACAGAGCAGATCAGAACAGGACAACATACGCAACACAGTACTTTACATTAAGTCAACTGGACATCGACAGTAGATTACACCATGTCTCTTACTCTGCTATAGTTGAGCATAGTTTCAAATACAATAATATCAAACATAACACAATAGTATAAAGCCATGCATAGAGTGAAAGAATTACAGGGCTTTCTGAACCGAATAACAGAAAATGTTCAGTGGGTACTGTAATATCTCATTTTTGATAGAAAAGAAAAAAAATTTGTTTGAGCTATCACACATATTCAAATTCCAATAAGACACAATGTGATAGAACCAATGGTAGCAGAACAAAAAAAAGCATGGTAGGACTTCTAAGAAGGATGATATTAAATCAGCAATAGCTGTCACAATGTTTTGTTTTCTTCAAAACAGCTATTCATATCATCTAGTATGATACAGTCAAACAAAACAGGATAAAACCATTCCAACTGATGATTGAAAACTTTGAAAGACTTTGATTCTCCACCAATTTTACTCTAATATAATACCCTGTTCATTTTTCAGGACACTGTAACTACTGTATATATTTACTAGTTTATTTGTCACTACATGCCTTCTCTAGTTTACTGCCTCAATTTGGGGACAAGGATATTTGGTCATCCTAGTGCCTGACAAGTCCTAGGATGATACTGAACATAGCAGGTTCTCAGTGAGTATTTATTAGATGAATAGATGTATAATCAAACAGAAAAAATAGACATCCTGCAAAATGCTTGGAAAATACTGGTATAAATATGTGAAATAGAGAATACTATGACTGCATCTTTGAGCCTTATTTAAAAATCAAAATCTGAATTCCTGAAGTAAAAACCCAAATAAGCTCAATGTTAGTGTGGGGAAAGGTAAAGATTATAGGTGGAAAGTACAGAGAAATGGTAAACTCAGATCATTCACTCTATTCTTCTGCTTTGATGTTGGTTTCTTGAGTAAACCTGTTTTAATGCCATCATCATTTTCCATGAAAGAAAATCATAGTAATGAACAGATAGAAAACCAATCTTTCTGAGTAGGAAACATGATTGTTTCTTTTTTTTTTTTTTTTTTAGCTGAACCCAAGGCCTTTGCACTGAGCTATGTCCCCAGATCTTTTTTCATTGTCAGACAGGGTCTAACTGAGTCACTCAGCTCCCCCAGGCTGGTCTCAAACTTTCAATCCTCCTTGCTCAGCTCCCCAAAGTGCTGGGATTACAGACATGCACATCCCAGAGCTCCACGCTGTCCAGTAGAGAGGCAGACATCGGTTAATGTAGAGGCCGAAAGTTAGAAGGATTTGCTACAGTCACACTGTGAGAAATACCAAAGGCAAATGTGTTCCATAACAAGAGTGACATGTTGGCCAGCCATCAAATAATATTCATCCAATTAACTTTTTTTTTTTTGGTACCGGGGATCAAACTCATGACCTTGCGCTTGCCAGGCAGGCGCTTAAGCCACTGAGCTAAATCCCCAGCCCATCCCATTAACTTTTTAAAATCACTTTAAAATTTTTCACTTTGCTACACTATATGCATATATAAAAAGTCACGATGAGATCCAATTATTTCATACAATTAATAAGTGCTAATAATTGTGAAAATAAGGAAATTTAAGTTTGAGAAAAATATTCTAGTAGAGAATATTCTCAGATCAGTTACAACATTATTCATATAAACCAGTCTGTAATAAGCAACCAACCAGTCAAATAAGGTGAGAACTAGCACTGCAAAAAGAAAAAAAGGCAGTGAGAAATGCAGAAGGGCAGAGAACTATGAGTTTCAATTATCATATGTCTCATTATTGAAAAGCTACACAATCCAGACGCACATGCACAAAGATCCTTTTATTTCTAAGCATGAACATTCAAAGCATACCCTGATCCCAGATTCCCAATTTTGAGGTTTGCATACCTGAATAACATACCGTTCTGATCCTGTGAATTACAGCCCCAGGGCTTTGCAATTTGATACTATAAATAACCACAAACCACCTCCGTGATACATACTAGTTACAATACATCTCAAATAGAAAATTTTCAAGCAAATATAGCATCTGAAAGTTGCATGGTCTGCTTGTAGAAAGGGAAATGCCTCTATGCTGGTATAATAATGGTTACAACTAGGGGGTCTGCTCTCTGCTCCAGTAGTCACTGTATCCAAGGAAGAAGAGAGCAGAGTGGGAGAAGAATGGGCCCCCAAGGTCTCTCAGGCAGGCCTCCTGTGTTGTGGAGAACATTTTCTTCTAGGACAGAAGCCACCCCAGGAGAGCTGGACAATTCAATTACTTGGTAAGATAGTAATCATGCAGCAGTCTTGCCAATCCTCCTGCATTGATTTAAGCGCTTTTGAATGGGAGCAACAAAAAACCAACTCCAACTGGCTTAAACAATCAATTTCTCAGCTTGTATTATTTGCAAAGTACAGAGGTAAGCTTTTGAGGTCTGTTCAAGCTCCATTTCTCTTCCTCTGTTTCTCTTGGCTTTGTTTTTTGTTTTTATTTTGTTGCTGTTGTTGTTTTCATTTTTTTTTTTTTTGTCAACTTTTCGGTTTCAAAAGGCTACAGCAGCAGCAACACTGGTTATTTACTTCTTCGTTTCTATTCAAGGGAGAGACCCTTACTTTACTCAACCATTAAACTGAATTTCAACCCTTCAGATGGACTGAATCATCCCAGAACCATCATGATGGCAGGGGAGAGAGAGTAGAACATCCCAGGACGGAGGCAAGAGTCCACCCAGCCTGCCTACAGTGCACGGCCACAGCAATGCAGGAGGATGGTGGGACGTGGGAGAGGGCTGCCCACAACCAGCCCCTACATTGATATCCTTGACCAGGACCCCTGTGACACAGAACCACGCACACATACACAGTAGCTGAGAAACGAGTTTTCTGCCATTCCCTCCCTTCCATCTTTACTTCCTCATTTGTAAAAAGTATCAGCAGTAAAAGCAAGACAGGAAAAAGGATGAGAAAATAGGACAGGGAAGATATAATTTGGCCACTACTCTAGTCATAGAAGCACTCTAAAAGATTGAATGACATAATCTGCACAGCTATTCAAATTCTGCAGCTGGGACCATATCTAGTGTTACAGACTATATATGTGTATGTGGTGATCAAACAAAATTCTGTTTGGGAAGATTCTAGAAGAGACAGTAAAATAGGTAGACACCCCAGAGTTACTACAAAACTCAAGACAAGTCTCCTTCAAACCAAATATTACCCTTTGTGTTACTCATGTGCTTTGTTGTTGTTGTTTTTTGTTTTTGTTTTGCTTTTTTTGGTACTGGGGATCAAACCCACAACCTAGAGCTACTTGTGTGCTCTTAATGATTAAGTTAAGAAAGAAATCTAAAATTGGGTCAGGGATTTAGCTCAGTGACATAAGCACCTGCCTGGCAAGTGTGAGGTTGCAAGTTCGATCTCTGGTACCAAAAAACAAAAAACAAAAAAACCCACCTAAAATCATGTACAACAGGAAAAAAATGAAAATAACTTAAATGTTTGTCAACAAGTTAAGTGCTAACAGATTGTTATATTAATTCAGTGCAATATGAGGCAACAAACAATTTTAAACAATGGTTCTGAAGAACCATCATTATTAATCTGTAATGGCACAGAATGATACTTATGATTTATTACTAAGTTTAAAAAGGTAGAATTTGAAATAACTGGGTAAAAAAGAGACTGGAAAGTTATCAAATGATAATGTTTCACTTAAATTTGATTACTTGCTATTCAGTGTTTTTGGTGATACTGTCAATTTTGCAACTGAAAAAATTCTAAAACATTAATTGCAGCTATCTACTTACCAATTTGCCTCTGTGCTGGCATAATAGCATTTACAATTAGGGCTCTATTTTCTGTCCCAGTAGCATTTATTTATCCACCCAACCAGTAAGTACTGACCACTGCCATGGCTTGGATATAGAATGTCCCCAGAGTCCGGCATTAGAGTCCCCAGTCGCCCCGGGAAGTGGTAGGAATGTTAAAAGGAATGCCTCCCAGGAGCCCATCAAGTCCCCGGGCACGTGGGAGCCTGGTGCCTTTCTCTGTCTGTGCTTTCTGACTGTGAAGCGAGTGGTTTTGTCATGCCGTGATGTGCTGCCTTGACACAGGCACAAAAGCAACAGGACCAACACGTCACAGACTGAAACCTCCACGACTGCGAGCCAAAGCAAACCTTTCTCTTTATGAGTCGATTGTCTCAGTTATTCGTTACAGTAAGGAAAAGATGTTTAGCACAGGTACCTGTTACACAGTAGGAATCTATCCCTGAGCTAAGTGAGCGGGTCTCCGCCCTTACACTTACTGACCAGTGAGGAGCAAGACACTGAGCAGATCATTTACTACAAAGTGGGAAAACATGTACATAACCAACAGAATGTCTTAAGAGGACAAGGAATTTACTGAAAAGCTTCTAAATAGTAAGTAAATTGAGATTTTCAGATGAAAATATGACAGGAAATGCAATTTAAGTAAAGAACCTAAGGGGAGTAAGAATCTAGGCAAGTTCCAGGAACTGAGAGGCTGGTGTGACAGGAACGTGGAAGAGACTGCATGAGGATGGAGAATAAGCAGGGACCAGAGCATGCAAAGTTAGAGCATGCAAATTAGAATGTTTGATTTCATTCCAAGTGCAACATGAAATCATTGAAAGATTTTGTGTATGTATGTGTGTATATATATATATATATATATATATATATATATATATATTTTTTTTTTTTTTTTTTTTGGTACCAGGGATTGAACTCATGACCTTGCACTTGCAAGGCAGGTGCTCATGCCACTGAGCTAAATCCCCAGCCCCTTTGTAGACATTTTGCCATTTAATAATGTCACTCTGGCTACATGGTGAAGAATGAATTGGCGGTGAGTTAGGAACACGCAGACAGAACAGTCAGAAGGTCTTTGCAAAAGATAGCAAAGTGGCAAATTAGGCTAGAAAACCTCAGGGTATGTTTTTGAGCTATGCCAGAGGACAAGCTGGGGGGGGGATGAAATCTCAAGCAGGGTGCCCATATTATTCTTTTAAGCAATTGAATGTATGAGTGACAGTTATGGAGATGAGAAAATACAGAAGTAATAGAATTATTTTGGAAGGTTAAAATACAGGACTTCGTGTAAGTCCAAATAACACAGAACCATGCTTTATAATTTGTTTACATATTTTTCTAAAGGAAGACCTTTAAGGATGCAGAATGTTTTTCACTTTTGAATTCTTAACACCCTCAAGAATTCAGCAAGTTTCAGAATGAGTTTTTAATGATATTTGTTAAATGAATATCACAGCTTTGAAAGTATTTCATTAACTCAAGTATGTACTAAGATTCTAGTTATTGGGACTGGAGTAGTTCAGTGACAGAGTATTTGTCTTGAATATGTAAAGTCCTAGGTTTGATTCCCAGAAATGAGGGGAAAAAAGATTTTAGTTATTGTAAAAAGTCTTTTAAATAGTTTTCCTCATGAAAACAAATTTTTAAACATGATTCACTGTTTTTCTTTAACTTAAAAAGCAAATTTAAAACTATGAGATTCTTGTTTTTTAATTCTTTTTGTTTAGTTTACTATAAAGCAAAATGGAAGTGAAAAGGCTTAATGCATGTGTTTTAATTCTCAGGCCTGCTCCCAGCCTGCCTCAACTGAGTTCCACCTCCCAGTGTTTCAGTTTTTCCATTTGCAAAAGAGAGATAATGGTAGTTGCCTTATCTCACAAGGATGTCATGAAAATAAGTCAGATAAATTGCTTTGACCTCCTTGGAGAGGGGCTCTAGAAAGGAAGGATTATTAGATATGATGATGAATACCCAGGACTTCAAAGGTATTTTTAATTGCCCCCCAAGTCTTTGAATATGTTAAGCCTATGAATAGAACTGGGTTAGGTGTTTATACATTTCTGGCAAGCTTCACCTCTTGTTAAAGCAGTAAATGGTCTTTGAACAAATGCATTTCTGTTTCTTTGATAACTTTGCTTCCTTGTTTGTACACTTGAAAGATGATTATCATCCGGCACATGAGGTCAAGTCGAACTCCTTGGTTCCATTACAATTCTATTGTAGCTTTAACTGAGGTTTTTTCCAAGGTTGAAAAATAAGTCATTCGGTTCACTGTAGCAAACTACTTGCATCTTTTTAAAAACACTGAATAATACACCTGTTTTCTGCAAATGTTATGTATACTTTTTTTTACTTTTGCTGCTTCTGTTTTTTTGGTACCGGGGATCGAACTCACGACCTCACACTTGCCAGGAAGGCGCTTAAGCCACTGAGCTAAATCCCTGGCCCTATTGCTGCTTCTTCAAAAATTAATTGTCTAAAAAATTCAGTATATGTCATTATTGCTATATTTTTGATAGGTTTTCCCTAAGTTGCTTTTAATAAGTGCCATTTGCCTCTTAATGGTTCTAATCTAGACAGCAGTGGTTCACACATAAATATCATGGAAGTAATAACTGATAAACCCCAAGACAAAATGTAGGATAGTCAAACATCATCTGGAGCAATGTTACGACTGCAGGTATGCATCAAGTTCATAATTAGTGTTATATAAAAAACTCAAACCATTATCACTCCTGTCCTCCACATACCCTTAACCCCTTAATCATCTAAAGGCAAATCAAAACTGCTTCCTCCTGGAATAGCTACAGCACACCCATCAGTGCAGTAAAATCACTACCTGCAAGGTACCAGAATAAGACAGACCTCTCACCTCTCCTTAACACCACCAGTTCCTCTTACATACATTACTCATGTACCCTTCCCAGCCACCCTTCAATTCCAAGGATATCCATCTGACACACATAGAATCTAAAGTGAGTAACTTTAAGCTAGATTCCCAGTCAGGCATGGTGGCACATTCCTGAAATCCCAAAACTCTGGGAAGCTGAGGCAGAAGAAGCTCAAACCCAGCCTGCACAATTTAGTGAAATCGTCTCAAAAAAAAAAAAAAAAAAAGGCGCCAGATTGGTATAGGGGAACAAAACTCCTTACCTACCATCTATCCAGTTCAAATTTGTGTTTTCTAATATCGAAGAATGAATTTTAGGAATAACGGAGGTTAAGAGAAGAAATATTTATTGAAAGAAAGCTTCTGTGAGAGAGAGACAGACAGACAGACAGAAGGGGTCCCGAAGGAGTTGCCAAAGATTCTGTATTTTCTGTATTTTAAAATCATGAGGTAAGGCGAGTCTAAACGTGGGGAAAACTGGGAACTCGCTAGGTAGATGGACATGAGGTGGGACAGAGCTGTGTTTAGCCAGGAAGATTAATAGCTCAGGTAAAACTGATTAAATTGGGAACAAATGGGGAAGTGAGTCACCTAGAAAACGGGCATTCTTAGAGAGCCTCGACTCTCCCCTAGGGGTTGGAATGGTGACTCCTGACTTCTCGAGGTGATCCAGACTTAATCCCTAATGATTATACTTAAGGGTGTGGTTGCATTTGTTTTGCCTTGTTTTGAGATCTGGCCCGCAGCAAGAGGTGTGTCTCCTCCAAGGTCACCAGACAACGGGTCCTGTATGTCAACTTCTTCAAGGACCTAGCCCTGTCTGACTGCCTAGAATATTTCTAACTAGCTCAGCTGCCTGTAACAAGATGTTGTGGCACATGCCTAGCACTCAGGGCAGTCAGGAGACTGAGGCAGGATAGGCATGAGTTTGATGCCAGCCTGGGCTACATAGTGCGTTCAAGACCATTCTGGATTACACAGTGAGACCCTGTCTCAAAAAAACTAGAAAACAAAAATAAGTGAAAAAGGCTGGAGATGTAGTTCAGTGAGGAGTCCTTGGGTTTGATCCCTAGTACAAATAAATAAATAAATAAATAAATAAACAAAGCTAGTTCCTTGGCTAGGGTCTTGCTATGTAAGACCCTAGCCAAGGTTTTGAGCTCACTATGTGGCCCAGACTGGCCCTGACTTGCAGTGATCCTCCTGCCTCAGCCTCCTAAGTGTTACAATTACAGGTGTGTGTCACAAGGCCCAGCATGATACATTAGAACTTGCTAAGAATGCTACATCACAATGATACTTTTATTCCCATTTCTACCTGTTTCCTTTTTACTCCAAGGAAGAAATACGAATTTGAGGTAACACAAATGAAAACACTACACACCTTGATACCTCTCTAGGAGAAGAGATATAAACCAAAGTAAAAGACAGTTATGGGAGCTGAGCATGGTAGCCATGCCTGTAATCCCAGCGCTCAGGAGGGTGAGGCAGGAGGATCACTGTGAGTTACAGGCCTGCCTGGAATATGTAGTGAGATATTGTCTCAAAAAACCAAAAAAAAAAAAAAAAAAAAAAAAAAAAACCAAAAAAAAAAAAAAAAAAAAAAAAGGAAACAAGTCATGGGAAAATAGCCTAATCAAGGAGACCTCTTTATATTGGGATGGGACAAAACACACACAGTAGGACACGCTCATCTTCCAGGTGGAACCACTGGAGCAAATGCCCTGGGCCCTCCCAATGGGGAAAGTGGAGTACTATTAAGTTTAATTTTGAAATTTGTTTTTAGTGATATCCTCAGGGGCCTATGACAGATAACAACTATGTAACTTCTGCTCAGACACATTTATCTCAGGTACATCTTGCATGGTAGGGTGGCCCAAACCTCCTACTTCTAGGGAAAGCATCCCTGACTTCTGGTATCCCTGAATTTGCCTACCACCAATGGCGAACCTTTTAGAGCTTCCCAACAGCTTTCAAATCACTGGCTATGGCCCAGGCACCACCCGTTCACCACCACTGGCTAGATCGAGAGTCATTAATGGGTCTGGATCTTATCCAGGAAGATTTTTTGATTGACCAGTTACAATTACTTTGGATACCAACAATTTGAGCTAGACTAAAATTGTCAGGTAAAAGACAAAATCTTTCACAAAGATTTCCTTACGTCAGACACCAGCCACAAGTTAGGGACCCTCCAGGCCACCATCTTTTGACCAGTTAGCTACAAAGCAGGGGTTTCCTTGTGCCCCACCCCAGGTTGTATAACTCTCTAGAATAACTTACAGAACTCAGGAGAGTTCTATACTTACCTAAAATTACAGTTTACAATGCAAAAAAGACTCAAGTCAGAATCAACGAAAGAAGAGACCAGCAAGATGGTACTTGGGAAGGCCCTAAAGACAAAGCTTCCATCTTTGCCCCGTGTCTTCCCAGAGCATTAATACATGATAATACCCAGACTTTAAAACCAAGGAAGTTTCTCCATGCTTTAGTCTGTCCAGAGCTTTTACGAGAATGCGTGATGGGCAGGACTGGTTGAATCACTAGTCTTGTAACTCAGTCTCTAGTTTCCCTCCCTTCCAGGGAAATTAGGCTAATATGATGGACTCCAGAACCCCAACCCGCTAGTCACATGGCTGGACTTTGTGACCAGTTCTACCTTGAGCCATCCATTAGCACAAACTACTTAGTCCAAAGGGCTCACTGTGAGTAAGAAAGATACTTTCAGAAAGCCCAAAGGTTATGGCTATTTCCCAGGACTGAGGAATGAAGGTCAGTCAGACTATTATGCACTGATATACTACATAATTTTATTTCAAATTAGCTACCAACTTTTTTAAAAACAGTGGTATTGACACACAAATCTAAATTGTTGTGGCTAGGAAGGTAGTTCAGTGGTAGAATACTTGCCTAACATGTGAGAGGTTAGATCCTCAGCACCACTCAAAAAACAAAACGAAATAGAAATCCCATGCTAAATATGGTAGCACATGTCCATGGCTGAGGCAGGAGGACTGCTTTGAGTTAGGCCAGCCTGGGCTACTACTTAAGGAGTGCAAGGTCAGCTTCAACTACATAATCAGACACTGCCTCGAAAAACAAAACAGCCAGATGTGGCAGTGCATGGCTGTAATTCCAGCGCTTGGGAGGCTGAGGATTGCCAGAAGTTTGAGGCCATTCTGGGCTACATAGTACGATCCTGTCTCAAAACAAATTAAACAATAAATTTTTAAAAATCCAAACCTTAAAAAAGTGTGATTTTTCTTTGTAACACTGGCATGTTAGCCTCCATTTCCCCAAGTCTGTGGCCACTTTAACCATAACATTCATTCTCCTCACCATCTCCATACTCTTTCCTTAGTTGTGATTTACTCCTCTGTTTTTTGCATGTCCAAAACAGGGATTTAAATTTGCAAACCTTGGCCTGAACCTGGGGTATTTTTCCTGTTTTTACTCCCCTCATACACGATTACCTTCGAGTGAAGAGGGAAGGAATGACAATTATCTTTTGTCATTTCATTATCATCTTAATTTAAAACCATTCCTCTTTCACACTTTGTATGAGCAGAGGTGCATGTGCACACATACTTGGGCCCATGTCATGTTTCTGAAGTCTCAAGTCAGGTTAATATGGAATTTTTGACAGCAGAACTAAAACAAGAATCGAAATTCATTGTCATCCTGAGTCAAGAACTACAGTGTTATGGCTTAGATCTAAACTGTCTCCCTAAAAGTGTTATATGTTTGGCAGGTGATTTCATCATGCGGGCACTGTACTCATCAGTACTGCCCTACTAGGTAGGAGATAAGGCCTGATTGGAGGCACCTGGGGATGTGACCTGAAAGGGTGTGTTTTTGTCCCCAGCTCCTCCCTTCTCACTCTGCTTCCTGGCTGCCAGCAGGTGCTCATACCTCTCCTCTGCCATGTCCTCCTGCCATGCTGTTTCTGCCTTGGAGCCAACCAACTATAGACTGAATCCTCTGCAACTGTAAACCAAAATAAATTTCTCCTTCTTCAAGTTATGGATGCTGGTATTTCATCACAGCAATGGAAAAAGAAACTAATGCACATAGCCATCTCTGAACCTTTTAAAAAGAAGTCCCTCATTCAAAGAAAAGTAGTAAAACAAAATCCACATTTCTCAATATTTTTAGAGCCAAAGTTTCCTTCCTGAGCATAACATTTTCACATTTTCATCATCTACTACTTGAAATTCAATATATACAACTGAAAATAAATATAGGGGATATTATTTACAAATTTCATATTTTATAATCTTGATCAGTATATGTTTCCAGTGTATAAGGATTACTTACCTTCACTGTGGGAAGCTGGTACATATATATAACACATCTTAATTCTGTTTCTCCTTCCTCTCCACTCTGTATTATTTAAAAACTTCATACACCCTTTCTCTCACTGTGGTCCTTTGAGAATCTCGGGTTTAGGGGCTGGGGATTTAGCTCAGTGGCTTAAGCGCCTGCCTGGCAATCGTGAGGTCATGAGTTCGATCCCCGGTACCAAAAAAAAAAAAAAAAAAAAAAAAGAATCTCGGGTTTAAATGTACAAGGTATAAAACAAGCCCAAAGTACTTCAAGGACCATAGACATGTGCAGAGTAGTGAAAACTGATTGGCCTTACACACAAGCTCTAAAACCGCCTTTTGGTGATCTATTTGGTGGGATGTTTTTCCACATTTTTATGCTTTCTATTGGTGCTTTTGTTATTTAAAGTTTATCCCAAAACAGTGTTTAAGTGCTGTCTAGTATTCGTAAGCATAAGAAGGTTGTGATGTGCCTTACCAAAAAATGTGTGTTCTTCAGACAGAAGTTACAGTGTTCAATGCTAGTGAATCAATAAGATAAACTCAGGCAGCTGTCTTTAAACAGAAACATACTTCAGATTATGTATTTAGGAGTCATCAGAATGTGATAATAACTGCAAATAAGAATTCAGTGTGCTTGTAAAGCAGTGAAACACACACTGGCCTATGCAGCACATAATCACGCCAAGGCTTGGGAAGGAGTAGATACAGGGTGGGAACCAAGGACATAACCAAGTAACTGTGAAGGTGGTTGTTTTATGTTACACCGAAAATGACATAGGAGTAAATGCTATCTTTTCCAGCCTAGCCATCACAGCCTAGATGTAACAAAATGAGAAGAAAAAGAAAAAAATGAAAAGAATGCAGGACTGGAAATTGAAAGGTCTACTTGCTGGTCCTAACTCTGCAGAAAATTAACTTACATGGCTGATTTCAACTCCTGTAAATATCGGTTTCTCTATCTTCTAGACCCATTTAAATCTTGAAGTAAGAGATACATGATTATGTATATCTACAGAAGATGTGCACATAAATTATCTCATTGGATGAACTCAAGGGCCACTTCTTACTCCAAAATTATATAAAGAGACTCACTTTGCCAGAAAAGGAAAAATATATCAAGTATTTGTTAATAAGAAGGGGCTTTCTTTGGAATGCTTATAATAGACATTAATCAGAGGGCAGATTTTAAATACGAGTTAGAAAATAATCGTGCACTTATTTCAAAACTGAATTTACTAAATCACTTTTTGAAATGACAGAAAAAGGACCAGGGATGTAGCTCAGTGGCTCAAGCGCTTGCCTGGTAAGCATGAGATTGTGAGTCCAACCCCTTGCCAAAAACAAAAGAAGACAAACTTCCCTTAAAATGATTAAAAAAAAAAAAAAAAAAAAAAAGAGCTAGGCACAGTGATACATGCCTATAATCCCAGCTATTTGGGAGACTGAGGAAGGAGGATAAATTCCAGGTCAGCCTTATCAATGTAGCCAAACTCAAAATAATGACAGGGCTGGGGCCACAATTCAGTAATAAAATGCTTGCCTAGAATACATGGTAGGAGTAGGCGAATCGCTAGTACACCACCATCTTTTCCTCAAAGCCCCACACTAGGGTACCCCAGATTTTGTTAATGTGGAGAAGCATAAGTACCACTAGATGGAGCAGTAACAAAACACAGCTATCTGCAGTTCCAGCAACTCCTGCAGTCTGCAAAGGTGCTAAGGATGTGATAAAAGGGAACCTTGTAATAGTTACCTCCTCAAGAATGCAGACAAGTCATTAGCGAAATCAGTATTAGAACTTCATTCTTCGTGTTCTTACCCACAAAATCAAGCTAAATGGAGAAAATGTCTTTTTCCTTATTTCAAAAACATTACCAGCAATAGTGGGTTTCAATCACCTCTTAATGATAATATTAAGGTATTTGTCAAGCTCAGAGGAAACTACTTTAATAGACTAAGATGCTATATACATACCCATTTATAAATCTACTGACCACCTGACCCTTTCAATTATCAGGATTATGACTCTGAGCATCACCACTGACCATCTAACCCTGAAACAGGGTTTTACTATGCAGTTCAGGCTGGCCTCCAAGGGATCCTCCTGCCTCAGTCTCCCCAAATGCTGGAATTACAGGCATATCACCACATCTCTACCTCCCTTTCTCTACAGCCAACCAACTCTGGAAAACTGACTCCAGAGAAGTGAAAGTACTCAATTAGGTTGACTCACACATAAACTTGCGGTTGTTTTAGGGATGAGTAGGTGGAGTTGGCCTGTCTGTTGTTTAAAAGAATGGGTCCTCTTCTCATTTACACTGCTGAAAGGAAAACAAACCCAATTGAGGGGGAAAGTGTAATGTGAGGAAATTAGGGAAAAGGCATATGTATTCTACAAACCTTCATTTAGTATTTGACATCTAAAGGCAGAGGCAAAGAAGTTAAAAGAACACAACCTTCCTTTGGAAAACTACTAGGTAGTTGAGTGTGACAGTACATCCCAATAATCCCAGCACTGTGGAGGCAGAGGAAGGGGGACCTTTAGTAGTTCAAGAGAAGCTAGTGAAGTTAAAGGTCAGCCTGAACTACAAAGCAAGGCGCTCTCAAAAATTAGAAACAATCGAACAGACTGCCTAATTAAATATGACACATGGATAACCTCACTCCCCTAAAAATGCTTGGGAGTGGAAGCACATGCCTGTAATCCCAGGATTCGAGAGGCTGAGGCAGGAGGGTTGCCATCAGTCAGTGCCAACCTGAGCTACATAGTGAGTTCAAGGTCAGTCTGAACAAAGACCCTCAAAAAACTAAAAAGCTGCTGCTTTTCCATACTGGATGTCAGCGATCTTGCAAGAGACAAAAACCCAATAAAATCTGCAAAGCAGGAATCAGACCGTTAATGCAAGGATAAAGAACACAACAAGGTTAGTGGGGGGTGTAAAAAGCAAAAAACCCAAACGTCTACCGACTGGCTCAGCTCACCGCCTACTCCCCTTGGCCCACTCCCGAGGCTGGGAGCTCCCCAGGCCACCACTTAAGGTGAGGGCTACGGGAGGCACACAACCGAGGTTCCCACCCGTGCTGCTTGCTTGTAGGAGCCTAGTCCCGGTGCACTTCCCACAGCTCAGGGAAGCGCACCGCGCGCGAGGACCTGCTCCGTTTCTCTCCCTGCGGCCACATGGCCTGGGACTCGCCCGCGGCCCCCGAGCGACCCGCGGCTGACAGAGACGAACTCTTCGCGGCGGCCATGGGCGCCTCCAGGGAAGCCCCGCGCCGGCCGCGGCCTAGGCGGGACTCAGGGGCCGGGCAGACGAGTCGCCGCAGGTACCCGGGAGGGGTGGCCCGGCCACGCTGACATTTTTTGTTTGTTTCTAATTAATTAGACAGTGATCGACGGTAGGCCAAGGCTTTTCTGCACGCTGAAAGTCAGCGAAAAAAACAGCGTGCAGGGAGCGAAAAGCACGGCGCCTACGTCCTATCCGCCTTAGGGTTAGACAGGGAATGACCACCACCTCTCCCGGCCCACCCGCCTCAGCCCGCAGAGCGCCTCGCAGAGGCTCCTTATAAGAGGGTGGTCGGCGCCCGCGCGGATTGGCTGACGCTTGACAACGGCTGTCGCGAGACTGGGTCTCAGGCACCCAAAAAAAAAAAATTAAATCTCCGCTTCCGGCCAGGAAGGCACGTGCCGCCCCTCCCCCATGTTGGGGAAATCTTTGAGTCTTCTAAGTACCTTAAAAGTAAAGCTTGATTTATGATGCTTCAAAGCACCTTTTTGTTTCTAAAAGTATTTTATTAGAGCTGGGCGTGGTGGTGTGCTCGCTTATAATCCCTTTGAGGCGGGTCAGAAATATTATGTCCCAAATCACAAGCAATCAGTTGATAGATTAAGATTTCCCTGGTTATTGTGTGCACAGGATGTAGTGAATCCAAAATAATGTTTTTGGCTAATCTCACTCTTTAAAATAGCCTGCTCCACCCCCTACCACCATCTTTTGGGCATTTGGCTACATCTGTCTCTAGGGGTCTAGGGTGACCTACTTGGAACACTCCTTCAACTTCTCCTTGATCAGAGGCTGGGTTTCATTACATGTAAATAATAGGGAGTAGATCTTGAGCAGATTAGATAGAGAAAAAGGGGTCCGAGATTCTGTATGTACTTGTACCACTCCTTAAGATGAAAGTGTTCATTATGCATCAGAAACTTGCATTAATGAAATAGGAAAGAAATAGTTTTAAAAGTTAGAACAAACACAAGGAAATTAATTTACTATTATGAGGCTGGGTCTTGCTATGTAGTTCAGCCTGGCTTTGAATTCACTGTGTAACCCAAACTGGCCTGCACTTCAAGGTGACCCTCCTGCCTCAGCCTCTCAAAACACTGAGATTACAGGGGTGGACCACAATGCCCAGCTAAAAATCATTCTTTTGGATTTTTGTTTTGTTTTGCTTTTTGTCTTTTTGACACAGAATTTCACTGTGCAGTTCAGGCTGGCCTTGAACTCACTTTGTAGTGTTACAGGCAGCTGAGCTAGTTAGAAATATTCTAGGCAGTCAGACAGGGCTAGGCCCTAGAAGAAGGACCAGATGTCTGATGACCTTGGAGGAGACACACACCTTTTGCTGTGGGCCAGATCCCAGGACAGAAGGCAAAACAAATGTAGCCGCACCCTTAAGTATAATCCTTAGGGATTAGATCTGGATCACTTTGAGAAACCAGGAGTCACCATCCCAAATCCCTATAGAAAGAGTCACTGATCCGTAAAGAATGTTGGCTTGCTATGTGACTCCCTTCCCCATTTGTCCCTGATTTGGTCAATTTTATCTGAAATATTAAACTCACTAGTTGACCATAGCTCTGCCCCACCTCATGCCTGTCTGTCTGGAGAGTTCCCAGTTTTTTCCAACTTTAGACCTGCCTCCCCTCATGGATTTTACTCTATAAAAATCCTTAGAAAATACATAATCTCTGGCAACCCACTCGGGACCCCTTCTGTCTCTCTCTCTCTCAGATAGAAGCTTTTTTTCTCTCAATATTTCTGCTCTTAACCTCCGTTGTTCCTAAAATTCACTCTTCAATTTTAGAGAACACGAACTTGTACCGAACATATATGGTAGGTCAGGAATTTCGCTCCCCTCTATTAGTAGCACAGGTTGGTCTGAACCGGCAAGGGATCTTCCTGCTGTAGGGTCCCAAATGCTGGGATTACAAGCATGCACCATCATGCCTGCCTACAATTGTACTTTTAAAAACACTGTGACTTCTGGGTACAGGGCCACTCCAGGTTATCCATACCTATATTTAACTATATTTGCTACTTTGTTTATGCTCCCTTTCAGGCCTATCAAACTCAAAATCCCTTAATGTCTGTAAATTAGTTGATAAAGTAAAGAGCAGATCTTAAACAGAGTCAGATCTTAAACAGATCTCAGTGTCAGAGAGTTAAAAGAACTTCCCAGGCAAAATAGATCACCCGATTTAAAATACAATAGATCAGGCCCATGCCTTTCTCCCATAAAGCCACTGTTATTTTTCTGCCTGTGGGTGGGCCAATTATCCCCCACCCTAGTAAACCAAGCCTGAACTGTTTTTTGTTTTGTTTTGTTTTGTTTTGTTTTTGTTTGAAACAAAGTCTCCTTTTGTAGTTTAGGCTGCCCTCGAACTCAAGGTGACCCTTCTGCGGCAGCCTTCTGACTTCTGGGATTACAGGCCCGCACCATCATGCCCAACAAATTCCACAGATTTCCATCCTCTAAGAATATATAAATAGTTTGGGCATGATGGTGGTCACCTGTGAGTCTAGCACTTAGGAGACCTTGGCAGGAGGGTTGCCATGAGTTTGAGACCATCTTGGACTCCATAGTGAATGTAAGGCAAGCCTTCAACACACCAAGACCTTAAGAAAAACAAACAAAAATCCCCCAACAAAATATGTGAATACTCCCAACTGGAGACTGTAGGGAGCCTTTTGAAGGCTCACACTCTTATTTGAGTATGTACTTTTAAAATTGGCCTAAAATATTTGTATTTGTCTCACTGACACACCCTGAATTTTTCTGTAAGGGGAGTCAGTAACCTACAATGTGCCAGTGGATGGGTGAGATGAGTCCAGTTCCCCATCTCTGCTTTTGGAATGTCCTTGAATCCTGTCTGGTGACATAACTGTTAGGCAGGTATTCTATAGACATTAGCGGGCCTGAGGGATAAAAGGGAGTCCAAAATAGCACACTTTTCCAGTTACAGGCAAGCAATAAAGCCAGAGATGGTGAAATATGTCTCTACAATCCCAGTATTTCAGAGGCTGAGGCAGGAGGATCACTGAGAGTTTGAAGCCAGTTTGGGCTACACAGTGAGTTCAAGGCCAGCCTGAGCTACATAAAGTAAGACCCTGTCTCAAAAACAAACAAAAAAACCTGTATAATTGAAGCAAAAGCAATCCCACAGAGTATATTGTCATTTTAAGGTTTTTTGTTACAACATTCCTTCCCATGTCTAGCCGCCAGGCTATTTCCAAAATGAGGGATACAGCATTTCTGAATGTTATGGCCTACATGGAATGATATCAGAAAATAAGGAGCATCCTTTAGAGACCTGTGCTCCTTGGGCTAAGTCCTTATTTCTACAGTCAAAGCCCCTAAAGGGACCACTGGGCACCTAAAGACAAAAAGGAAGGCATTTTCAAGATATCATCACATAAAACAACTTCCAAGAAAAATGTCAATAAGCATCACAATTGCCACACTAATTCTTGTGCACATAAAAAAGGTATCCAAGCTTGCCCTGGATACAGATGTTTTTGTAACACACCCTCATCTTCTCTCTAGAAGACATAATTCTCTCTATATCTTTACAATAAATTCTGCCTACATTCCTGCAGGGCTGCCTATGTATCTGGCTGAAATCTTTCATAAAGGGCACAGAAGAAGCAAGGACCAATGAGCGAGGGGCCAGTTTTTTTCCTGTGTCAATACAGAGCTTCCTGGTCACATGACAACTTCATTCTTAGTATTAACAACTGAATCTCTTTTTTATTAGGAAAGAAAGGCTTTTCAGCCATTGATTTTTCCTAAAGGCAACACTGTGTCATTATAAAGTAGAAGAGGAATAATCCATCCTAAATTGCAGCAGATTTTAATCACGGTCAGTATGATACAATTTTGCATGTACCTGGTCAACTAACCTTAAAAAGTTTTACTCTTGTTCATCTAAGTGAGCTCCAAGGAGTTCATGCTATTGGTCCTCCTTTGAAAGAAGAATGAGATAAAAGAGGTTGGTTTGTGACTATTTTAAGGCTGGCAAATATAAATGGCATTTCACAGTTCATTCCCTTTCCCTAGATTTACCTGAAAGGATCATATATGGCCCTGGGAAGAGCTAAAGTCTACAGTGGATTCCAGGCTGGCTGCTCAGATCACGGCCTAAGATCATGACAGAGGATTGTGTTCCTGACCAGTGAAGCAAGCTACTTTGGGATCTCTTTCACTTTCCATCTTTTAATCTCTTTAAATCTCAATTCCTTTCTTTGTAAAATGGGAATAAGATGTCTTGCCTATCTCCCTGGGATGCTGAAGTTTAAATTAGATCATGTATGGTTAGCCTCATTTTCTCGAAAAGGACAAAATGCTTCAAGAATTATAAAGTGAAACGGTTCTAGCATCTGTCCTACAGTGTGTGTAAAACCAGCAAGTGTGTGCATCAGAATCATTTCCTACCCCTTAGCCAATCTAGACAATCACTAAAATAGAGAGTGTGTGCCAGGAAATGAAATGCACCTCTTCACTCATGCTTGACTCATCAAACCGAGTGACTTCCTCTTTCTGGACCCAGCCATCGTTTCCCTCTCCGAATTTTGCTCTCCAGTTCTGAGGAGTGGGGTGTGTGTGTGTGTGTGTGTCTATGTGTGCACACTGCATGCCATTGGCCATTCCATATATTCACATCTCCAGTGCAAGTGCAGCAAAAAGGGCGCCAGCAAAGTAGACAGAAATGAAAAAGAAAATCCCACAATTCCATCTTCTAAGATTGCATCTATCAAGAGAGAAGCAAACCAAAAAATATCACTGCATAAATTAAGCTATCAGCAGAAGCCCAACAATGTGGTGGACAACACAGGGGAACCGTCTTGATGCCCTGGAGGAGATAGTATCTGAACTGGACCTGTAAATTCTCTAATTTTATAAGCAAAACATAAGTCTATTGTATTTTTAAAATGCCTTTAAAAGTACACTGTCTCATAGAAATTCACAATAGGAATTAGCAACCCTATCTTATGGATGAGGAAATTTATCTTCACAATATTTCGCTTGCTTAAATCATGCAGTAGGTGGCAGAGTCTGAACCTAAACATATATTTTGCCCCTAATTCAGATACAAAGGCACTACGTTAGGCTTTAATTCTAGCTGCCCTTCAAATATTACCCCAAAGCCATAGCTATCAGAAAGATTTCCTTGAATTCTCAATATTGAAACCGTAGAATATTCTGTTCTTCTTAGAACACTAAAATCATTTTCTGTCATTCATTACTATAATCAAAGTATGAATGTTGCCTCTTTCAGCAGGTTGCTGGCATATTTACTAACTTAAAAGAGGTGAGGCCTCACAGTTGCCAAGGCTGGCTTTCAACTTCCGGACTCAAGTGACCCTCCTACCTCAGCCTATTGATTCTACTCAGTAAACCTGCACTGCTTGACCATTATTATTATCACCATGATTATTTCCATTGTAGAGATACAACAGAGACATGAACATCCCAGTAACTGAAATATTTTTTGTTCTACCAGGAACATAACATCCAAACTTTTGTCACATATGCTCAAAGCATTTTCTTTTAATCACTTCATCTGTATTTCAGAAGCATCTTTGGTGGACTATGTTAGGTCCAACTTCTTTAAATTCTGCAGCAGTGATCCACATGTCCTGGAAGGCCGACAGGGAGGCGAGAATTGAACCTCCCATCCACGCTGAAAGTTTCCTTTCTGGGGGCGCTATAACTTGCACAGGGGTGTTAGCAGGCACAATCTTTGCCATATCTTTAACTAGCCGCTTGTCTAAGCCAGGGAAGGAGGTTGATCCCCCAGCAAGGATAATATTGGAGAAGAAAGAATTCCTCAGATCTGTGTCACATTTCATTATGGCGCTGAAGCACATCTTATCAATGCCAGGGGCATCAACGTTGACGAGACATGGAGCAAAGAGGGCCTCTGGACAACGAAAGAGTTGTTCATGGAGCTTGATGGTCTCCCCATCAGGTAGTTCATAAACTTTCTCCAGGCAACTGGGTTTCTTGGCCATTTCCTCTTCGTAGTTCACTGCCACATAACACATGGTCTCCTTAATGTCTTTGACAGTCTTTCTGTCTGCAGCACTCAGCAGCATGATACCACAGTCCTTCAGTAAGATCGAGAGGTAGTTGGTGAGGTCAAGGCCTGCCAAATGTAGCTGCTGTACACCATGAGGTAGACAGTAACCCTCAAAGATTGGCACACACTGGGTAAGCCCGGCACCCGAATTCAGCACCAGGCCGGAAGTGAAGCCAGCAGCAAAGAGCGCCAGCAAAGCCTGGGTGCACATATAAAAAGCAGGGACACCCAGATGCTCAAAAAACACCTCGGTGATCTGTTGCCGGTTGACCAGTGGGTTCAGGGCCGGCTCAGTAATCAAGACTGGGCTATCACAGGGACTTAGTTTCAGATTACAGCCATAGATGTACTTCCACATGGCCTCCATATCCCCCCAGCAAGTGATGAGACCACGCTCGATGGGATAGCTGTAGGGAAAGCAAGAAGATAAATGGCAGCCTTTCAGCTTTCTAACTTCTATGGTCTCCCAAATCTACTAGTTTTCATATTATCAGTAACCCTTTCTGAGCAGTAACTGCCAAAGCCTCTCAGAGAAAGTAACTGCCAGCAAACATGCGCATACCTACCTTCCTGTGCAATTATTTATTGCTTTCCTTTTTTTTCCCTCCCCTTTGGAAGATGGTGTTTTAAAAATTAGGAAACTCCCACATTGTAGTCTAGTTTTTTTTTAAGCTTTTTTTTTTTTTAATTTGAAAGAGAATAAAACAAAAGGGGGCAGTACAGAGCAGATTAGAACAGGACAACATAGGCAACACAGTACTTTACATTAAGTCAACTGGACATCAACAGTAGCTAACACCATATCACTTACTCTGCTATAGTTGAGCATAGTTTCAAATACAATACTATCAAACATATCACAATAGTATAAAGCCATGCATAGAGTGAAAGAATTACAGGGCTTTCTGAACTGAATAACAGAAAATGATCAAAGGGTACTATAATATCTGATTTTTGATAAAAAAGAAAAAATTTTGTTTGAACTATCACACATATTCAAATTCCAATAAGACACAATGTGATAGAACCAACAGTAGTAGAACAAAAAAAGCATGGTAGGACTTCTAAGAAGGATAATATTAAATCAGCAATAGCTGTCATAATGTTTTGTTTTCTTCAGAACAGCTATTCATATCATCAAGTATGATATAGTCAAACAAAACAGGATAACACCATTCCAACTGATGATTTAAAACTTTGAAAGACTTCGAAGCTATTGTAGTCTAGTTTTAATATCAATTCATTGACAAGAAAACCCCAAATGACAAAAGTAGGGTAAATTATGTAACATTTTAAAATGAACTCGCTTACTACCACCAATTTTATACGTCTGAATACATCTGTATAGATACAGAGAACAAATTATGGCGCCTTCAGACTTTGATACCATAGATTTGTGGCCCGCCCACTTTTAATCCAGCAGGCCGGCCACAGGCTCCTGTCCTCGGGCTCAGGGTGGCGCCCCTGCTCTGGGCCCCTTCACCCAGTCGCGAGGACAGGAGGAGGCGGGGAAGCTCACTACCTGATGGACAGCGAGCTCCTCCTCTCCTGCGCTTGGTCGCCCACCCACAGCTCCCGCGCGCGCTCAGCCTCCAAGCTGCGGCCCTTGGCGCGGCCGACTATGTTCGGGTACACGAACTGGGGCCCGCGGACCCCGGCCAGGCCCGCCTTGATCATTCCCGAGCCGTGGTCGAGCACCACCGAGCGCTGGTGGGCGCTCATGCTGCCGCCCCCGAGGCTGCCAGCGTTGCCCGGCTCCGGTCCGCGCGGGCTCCGCGGGCTCCGTCGCGATGCGCGTCACAGAGCGCAGCTTGCTCGGGGAGCTCCGGCCCCAGCCGCCGTGCGGCTGAGTACGCAGGGGACCTGACGCGCCCCAAAAGATGCAGGCCTAGCCACCACCCCGGAAAGCTGTGCACACAGAGCGTCCCGAGGCCCCGGCCAGGTCGGCAGGTGGACCTGCTGCGGTGCGGCTCTGAAAGGCGCCCCGGGGACCGGGAAGGGCGAGGGAGCCTCTAAAACGTTCGGCTCTTAAAAAGAGAAAAAGGGAATACGGGGATGTCAAAGGAATTCTCAACACTTTTATCACTGTCTGTATCCTAAGGAGTACTTTACGCCCGGCCTGTGGTTTCTAAAAATGTATGTGATTAAAATAAGATGGCAGGGCAACCCAAAGGATGGAGGGAGAGGAGAAGGGGAAAGGAGAGAACTGGGAAGGGTTGCGAACCAACAACCCACCAGGAACATAATCGTTACACTGTATACTGAAAATTATTAATAAAAAACCTGAAGAAGTTTGTTTTAAAGAAAAACCCATAGGACACACTCTCACTTTAAAAATGCGTGGCGCTGAGTTGCAGCCCCCGTCCTCGGGCTTGATTTGCAGTGGAAAGGATGGGTCTCCTCTGCAGGAAATGTGAGGGTACTTAGCTCGCATGAAGTTCAAGTTCGGAAAAAAGTACCTGTGTGTGTGTCGGTTTTGAACAATTTTCAGGGGACGTTTGAAACAAGTACACAAATGAGAACCTCTAGTCTTCTGAAGCCCAGAGAAAGGAATTCAAAAATATAACTTGACATGCCTTCACCCACAGGCTGAGTTTCGGGCTAAGGGAGTGGCCTGCGTGGGCCCCCGCGCGACCCACCCCTCAAAGCCCCGCTGCCCTAAGCCCCGCCCCCGCCTGGGTTGAGCGGAGCCAAACGTGACGCTTCTCCCCAGCGGAAGGAGTCTGCAATGGGCAGGCATCCCGAAGGTGCCTGACTTCTACCCAGAGAGCTTGGCTATAAAGCTGAAAACTGCGAACGTGGTTTTAGCGCAGTTTAATCTAGCATATAGTTTTCTTTTTGTCTATTTTCCTCTTCAAAAGTACAATGATCTTGAGAACTACATGTTAGCATACGTATAGATATCAAGGACTTTTAGAAGCACTGCAGGCAGCAGTTTCCGTAGTGTAGTGGTTATCACGTTCGCCTAACACGCGAAAGGTCCCCGGTTCGAAACCGGGCGGAAACAACTTTTTCTTTAGCGGTATCAGACAGTTAATGCATAAGGGTAGATGAAAATGATCTTTAAAATATAGAACTTCTAACAGGTCATTTGAGTTTTCAGTTCGGGTAGCACTTTGAGCTTTCACCAAATGTTTTAACTGCAGACTTGACATGTGGAAGAAGTGTTCCAAATTAACAAAAATTGAACTTGACTATCAACTGTTCTAATGCTCAAAAAAGTTAGTGCTTAGGAGGGAAGATCATAGCATAAAAAGCTAACCTTGCCGCCTGGTGTGCCTTCTTTATGCTATGTCATTTAGTTTTACCTTGCAGAGATTATATTTTCCCCTAAACGCATATAGTGTCACGTTAGGGTCATTCATTTCTGATTTAATCAATTACTGAAAAAGCGTCTTTTAAATTACTTTTTAAAAGATGGAATGAGAAAGAAAATTATAGAATCAAGGAAGACCCAGTCTCAAAAAATTTTAAGAAACACTGGCTGTGGCCATAAAAACTATTCTTGCACAGAATTTATAGAAAGCTGTTTATAGAGAATCTGGCAGGAAAAAAGCCTGACAAAAGGAAAAATGCAAGTTGAAACTGTCCTTTAGAATAAATCTTAGGGTAAGTTTTTTTTGTTTTTTTTTTTTTTGTACCGGGGATCGAACTCACGACTTTACGCTTGCCAGGCAGGCGCTTATGCCAACTGAGCTAAATCCCCAACCCCTGACACACTTTTAACACGGAGAAACGCTTTAAATTGTGGTTTTCTGAGATTTATGATGTTCAAGCTTTCTAGAGAAGAATGTCCCTAAATACATCGGCAATATTTACTTTTTCTGGTACTTTTGTGTATTACAGTCAGAACTGGAATCTTTTTTCTCAATGTACAATACCCAAATTGGATGTAAATAATTTTATTAAAATCACTCAAATCTAGGAGCAGGAAAACCTTTTCCGGTATAAAGCCCACCTTCCTCTAATGTTGCGCATGCCCAGTGCGCCCTACTGCTTTGCTTCGCTTTCGTGCGTCTCCGACTTCTATCACCAGGTAAGGGCATCCTACAAGCCGAATTACAGTTAGCTGGCGAAAAACAAAACAAAAACAAAAACCAGGGGCCCCCAAGAGCTTTCGGGTATGTAAAGGGGAAAAGGATGATCGGCCTGAGCTCAAACGTCCCCCGTGACCGACACGCAGAGTACATAAAGCAGCGGTTTCCTCTGGCCCCGCTCCTAGGAAGGGGAGGATGACGGGAGAAAATAAGAAACTACAAGCCCCAACATGCAGTGCGCAGCGTGGCTTCTGCGGAGGCCGACGGCGCTGCTCGGTCTCGCTCTGGAACCCGGACTGACCACTACTGGCTGACTGCCGACTGGAATGCTCAGCAAGAGGAAGACGGACTCAGCGCTGAGAACGAGCCCTTGGGTCTCGTGCCCCTGACGCTTGCAGTTCCTAAGCCCTTGGTATGCTGGGCAGTCCGCGCTTTGAGGGCCAGTTAATCTGCCCTAGCTGGTGCTGGAGCGTCACAACCCTGGCGCTGCCTGCGTTGCCAAGGGAACACGAAGCCGGACGTGACGCCGCCGTGCAGGAAGAAGGGAGAGGTGGGGCGTGACGCGGTGACGTCCTCCCAAAATGGCGGAGAGAAGGTGAAGAAACTGTTTTTCCCTGGGTGGCTATCGGTGAGTGTCTACTCCACCCGCTGCCCTCCATCCTTGCACCCTCCAGGCCCTGGGCCATCCCAAGGCAGACCCCTTAGAATTCGAGAGCGGGTCGCGGTGATGGTGGAAGGCTTGGGTCGAAGCAGCCTTGGCAGTGACTCTGACCACAGCCTGTGCTGGGGACAGTTCACGGGAGTGGGAGCTGGGCGGAGGACTGGACAGCAGAACGCAGGAGGTCTGGCATTGGTTGTCACTTTCAGATTCCGCCTCGCGTGGAGAGAGCGGGAGGGGAGGGGTGATGGCCTCTTCCGGGCTGGTGACAGCACCTTTGACAGCCTGGACTTGGCTCAGTCCTCGCCTCCTGGGCACCTTCCCTGCGCTTTAGCTGCGCTGACAGCTTTCGGTGGTTTTCGAATAATTATTTCTAAAACTCATACTGTGGTCTCCCATCTATCCCAAGGAGTCATTTCTTAATAGTGTCTCTTTTTTTCTTAAATATATGTATGCCTACTGAGCTTTGAGTGTTTAATTGATGTAAAAGTTTGGATTTGGTAGCCCTTTTTGCAACTCAAGAAAGTGTTTCCATTCACTGTCATTTATTGATGTGTCCAAAGGATTGTGGTAGTGCTCAAGGTAAAACAAAGACATCCTTCAGCATTTTAAACTGTGTGTTTTAAGGCTTCTCAGAGGGGATAAACCAAGAGCTAACTTTATTCTTCAGGAAGTTCTGTGTCCCTTTTTCCCCTATCTGTCCTCGCAGTTATTTAGGTAAACATTTGTGAAAACTTACAGGTACTGATTTACTTTCTTTTTATCTTTTAGACCAAGGGTAAAAGTGCATCCTGATATCAAAATGCAGTATTCACACCACTGTGAGCACCTTTTAGAGAGACTGAACAAACAACGAGAAGCAGGTTTTCTTTGTGACTGCACCATAGTGATTGGGGAATTCCAGTTTAAAGCCCATAGGAATGTGCTCGCCTCGTTTAGTGAGTATTTTGGTGCGATCTACAGAAGCACTTCTGAAAACAATGTTTTTCTTGATCAGAGTCAGGTGAAAGCTGATGGATTTCAGAAATTGTTGGAATTTATATACACAGGAACTTTAAATCTTGACAGGTAAAGTACAAGTTTTATTTTCAGTTACAAAAACTAGAATCTCAGGCACCATTACAGACTTAACCAAATTTGAATCTTCATTTAGGAAGATCTCTGGGTGGTTCAGGCACAGTTAATATTTGATAAGCCAGTTGAAAGTCCTTTGCAGGAGCAGGGAAAGTAGTAGAAAATAGTTTGCATTAGACTGTTTCAGTTGCTATTCTAGAAAAGTTGGTTGCCATATGAAAAGGCCTTAGAATGAATGTGAGGAAGCCAGCTGTTATTTTTGTGTTCCAGAATTTTTTTTTTTTTTTGCCAGAAAACTTAACATTTTATTTTTCCGTAGTGTTTCATTGGTAGCTATGTATAGGCAATTTTTCATCTTTCCAAGTTCTGTAAAATGGGAGAATGTTGCTTAAACATACTAAGTTAAATTTTTAGAATGTTCTCTAAGTTATACCTTTTTCAGCATTCTGCTTTAGGAGCACTTTAAAAGACATTGTAACACATGCAGCTCTGTGTCAGAAAAAGTTTTTCTTTGATCAGAATACTGTCATTTAGCCTTTTTTCCTTGCAGTTGGAATGTTAAAGAAATTCATCAAGCTGCTGACTTTCTCAAAGTGGAAGAGGTGGTAACTAAATGTAAAATAAAGATGGAAGATTTTGCTTTTATTGCTAATCCCTCTTCTACAGAGATATCTAGTATTACTGGAAACATTGAATTGAATCAACAGACTTGTCTTCTTACTCTGCGAGATTATAACAACCAGGAGAAATCAGAAGAATCTACAGATTTAATTCAGGCGAATGCTAAACAAGGGGCTTTAACAAAGAAGTCATCTCAAAGTAAAAAGAAGAAAAAAACTTTCAACTCCCAGAAAACAGGGCAGAATAAAACAATGCAGTTTCCCAGTGACATTTTAGAGAATGCATCCGTTGAATTATTCCTAGATGCAAATAAATTGACCACACCTGTAGTCGAACAAGTTGCACAAAGAAATGATAATTCAGAACTTGAGTTGACATCAGTTGTGGAGAATACTTTTCCAGCACAAGATATTGCGCAGACTGTTAGAGTGAAACGGAAGCGTGGAAAATCCCAACCAAATTGTGCCCTGAAAGAACACTCTATGTCTAATATAGCCAGTGTCAAGAGTCCTTATGAGCTGGAGAACTCTGGGGAAGAGCTGGATCAGAGGTACCCTAAGGCCAAGCCAATGTGTAACACCTGTGGGAAAGTATTTTCAGAAGCCAGTAGTTTGAGAAGGCACATGAGAATACATAAAGGAGTTAAACCGTATGTGTGCCACTTGTGTGGGAAAGCATTTACCCAGTGTAATCAGCTGAAAACACATGTAAGAACTCATACAGGTAAGACTGATTTGTAGGGAAGTACCTTTTTTTTTGTATAATTCCTTTATACTGTGACAATTTGGGGGGGGTGCTTGAATTAAATCGAGGGCCTTGTGCATGCTGCACCCTAAACCTAAAATAATATTTTTATAGAGAGTATATTAACATATGGTGTTGAGTACTTATGACCAAAATTTGCCTTGTTCTTTTAGTCTTTGTGTGGGTGGTTTTTTTTGTTTTTTGTACCAGGGGTTGAACTCACAACCTCGTGCTTGCCAGGCAGGCGCTTAAGCCACTGAGCTAAATCCCCGGCTTGTTCTTTTATTCATAAAATATTTAATGTTATACTGTTGAAATTTTATTTTTGTAACTAGTGTTTAATAACATCAGCTTCTCATATCATTTTCTCTCAAAATAAGCATAGACTTAGTTCCACCTGAAGAGGGACATTTTCTCTTAGCTGTAGTGTTCATCTGTTAAGAAAATGTAATTACAGCTCTGGACAATTTTCACATATTACCAACACTTCTTATTACGTGCTTCCTAGACTGTTGATTTTTGAACTTGTGTATTAGAATTACAGATACGTTCTTTCCTCAAATATGATCATCCATTGATTCACTCAAATGTGGGCTTTTTTAAATTGAGTTTTTTATTTTTCTTATTGATCTCACTATTATAAGATAAAAAACATTAGCTACATTTCATTCTACTGGTGTTTTCAGTAGTCTAGTGAGAGTTTTTATATGCTTTTATTGCTAGCAGTTAACATTTTCTGACTATCAAAACTAGTACTGTTTTTATTGTTGTTTTTTGTTTAAACTAGTACTGTTTTTATTGTTGTTTTTTGTTTCTTTGAGACAGAGTCTTGCTCTGCAGTTAAGGCTGACCCTTGAACTCAAGGCTGGCCTTCTGAGGGCTGGGATTACAGGTGTGTGCCATCTTGCCCAGCCAAAACTAGTACTATTTATGAGCACTTTTGAAAGCTTATATGACTTTAGCAACTAAGCCAGATTTCTTTTCCTTCTTAATAAAACTTTTATTTACTTGTTCTTTTAGGTGAGAGGCCATACAAATGTGAATTATGTGATAAAGGATTTGCTCAGAAATGCCAGCTTGTCTTCCATAGTCGCATGCATCATGGTGAGGAAAAACCCTATAAATGTGATGTGTGCAATTTACAGTTTGCAACTTCTAGCAATCTCAAGATTCATGCGAGGTAAATAAACAAGTTGTTTGACTTTAATCACCATAATCTTATAAAAACACTGTATTGTATTAGAATTCATTACAGTAAGGTAAAAAATGTTAATAAGGTTTTTTTTCTAAGCTAAAACCTGAGTATTCATGTTTAATTGTAGTATTGGTACTTTGCAATAAATGAGTTTCGGGTTGTAGTTTGGCACTGGGTCAGTAAAAAGTTTGCCATCAGTGTACTAATACAATATTCTTAGCACATTTGAAGAGCCACAAGGAAGTCATGGTGGTTAGAGAGAAATAAAAAGGGGGAAAACTAGAAATTAAGATAGGGTATTTGGTGGTAAAAGTTTTTGTGACCCATGTAAAGCTTTTCCTGTTGACACTGAGACGTGACATGATCTTGCCTACATTTTAAGAGGATTACTTGGGTACTTGCTATATAGTCATGCTTTGTTACTCAGTGCATTTTGATGTGAAAATTTTGTTTTGGTACTCAGTAGGCAAGCTAGAACTTGTTGGTGTCAGTTTGGTTTTTGTGTGTGTTTTGGTACTGGAAATCAAACTCAGACCTCATACTTGCCAGGCAGGCACTGGGCCACTGAGCCATATTCCCTAGCTCCAGAACAGTTTATTTGGTAGTTATTATTTTTGGTGCTTTTTGTACCTCCTAGAACCAATTAACAAGTATTAGGTAACACTGTTTTAGGAAGAGACTGCAGAATTGAGTTAAGAAACTATGGATAAAAACCTAAGTAAGAGTAATGCTGGTTCAGGTCAAGGTGACAACAGTGGAAGAGCTATGTAGTAGATTCTGGGTACATTGTAGCAGTAGAACTAACAGAATTTATGAACAGTTTGGATGTGATGCCTGAAAGAAAAGTCAAGATGATTTCAAGGTTTTAGGCAAAGGATCTGAAAAGATAGAGCTGCCGTTAACTAAGATGGAGAAAGGTTATGGGTAGAGCAGTTTCAAGTCAGAGTCCTGGAATTTATGAATATGGTTCTGAATGTTAAATTTAAAGTGCTGTTATACATCTGAGTGGAGATGTGCCATAGACAAGTGATTATCAAAGTCCGGAGTTGAGAGGACTAAGTTGAGCTGAAGATAGTACATTTGGCAGTCATCAGTGTATAAATAGCATATAAAGCTGTAACACTGGAGTACCCCAAGTGAGTGAATGTGGATGGAAAAAAGACCAAGTCCTTAGGCACTGTTGAGAGAGTTGGCACTCTTGGAAATTGGGCAAAGCCTAGCAAATGTCATTAGGAAGGAGCAACTAAGATAGGAGGGCTGCCCTGGGATCCAGGTGAAGAAAAGTGTTTCAGCAAGGCACCATCAGCTGTAAAATGGTGATGCAGAGAAGAAGACTAAGAATTGATTTGGGGGAGATCAACATTGCTCTTAAGGAAAGCATGGTTAGGAGATGTTAGTAGAGAAGAGGTCAGTACAGAAGTAATGGAAATAGAAGTTTTGGAGACAAACTTTTGTGAAAGGAGAGATAAATGAAGGAGCAAATGAGGTCACTGATGTTTTTGTTGTTAAGATGGAACAAATCAGTGTATTTCATGCTATGATCTTTTGGATGAATGTCATAGGGGAAATTTTAGGAGTGGTATCATTGAGTAGGATCTCATACACTTTATAAATGGAGTCTTTGGATTGAGATGAACTATCATATTCATGTTATAGTTTTTTTTTTGTTTTTTTTGTTTTTTTTGGTACCGGGGATCGAACTCAAGACCTCGTGCTTGCCAGGCAGGTGCTTAAGCCACTGAGCTAAATCACTGGCCCTGTTCATGTTATAGTTAACCAGAAGGAAAACAAACAATATTGTTGTGGATGTTCAAGGTAGAAATCTTTTTTGATTAAAGTTTTCTCAGTGAAATCAGCAAGATGTCAACTGAGAGTGAGGATGAGGAAGGAGTACTGGTGGTTTGAGGGAGTTTTAACAAGTGTGAGTGAATGGACTAGAGAAATACTTGCAGAATTAGGGGCCCACTGTCAGCCATGTACAGACTAACTGATCAGAACTAATGTTTTGGTAATAACTAAAACATTTTTCTTAGTGAGAAAACAACTGTTGATTTTAAATTATATAGTTTTTTGGTTGTTGTTGTTCTTTTTTGGGACAGAGTTTTGCTATGCAGTTCAGCCTGGTTTTGAACTCTCTGTACCACGGGCTGACCTCAAACTCATAGAAGTCCTCCTGCCTCAACCTCCTGAATGCTAGGATTGCAGGCATGCGCAACCATGCCTGGCTAAATATATAGTCTTAACCTATTAAGATGAAACAAAATAAAATGTTGTATGAAAAACACTTGCTACATAGATTGATCTTCCATTTGTTTTACTTACCAGAATATAACTTTATATTTGCAAACAGGAAGCATAGTGGAGAGAAGCCATATGTTTGTGATAGATGTGGACAGAGATTTGCCCAAGCCAGCACACTGACCTATCATGTCCGCAGACATACAGGAGAAAAGCCTTATGTGTGTGATACCTGTGGAAAGGCATTTGCTGTTTCTAGTTCTCTTATAACTCATTCTCGAAAGCATACAGGTAAGAGTTTAACATGGAGAGACTGCTTAAAATATGGATACTTGAAAAAGGGGAATTGGGCAGTTAAAGAAGATAGATTGGGAATTTTGTTAGATACATGTAATTGTAGTTTTTGAAGCAGTATTTATAATTGTCACATAAATATGAGCTATAAAAGCTGATTTTTCTAGAATAAAAGGTGGGTGAAATTATTATGTAATTTTTTTTTTTTTTTTTTTTGTGCTGGAGATCGAACTCACAACCTTGCGCTTGCCAGGCAGGCACTTAAGCCACTGAGCTAAATCCCCAGTCCATGTTTTTTTTTTTTTTTTTTTTTTTTTTTTTTTTTTGTATGACTTTGGAAAACCTCCCTAGCGTCTTGCAATTTTATTTCCTTTGTCTAAAATTGTATAGTGAAGAGGCAGGGTATTATGAGTTTGGGTTTTCATGCCTTAGGATCTTGCCTTCAGAGACGTTCTGAGATTTGCAACTTAAAACAGATAACTCAAAAGTAACTTGTTTTGAAGCAAACTGTACTGGTTAGACTTTGATTTTTTGGTAGGGTATGTTTCTAAGTAGAATCTTCTTTAAATGCTGTTACTGTCGTTTAATAATACATAGATAACAAGGTTTGAAATAGGAATTGATGGATATACATGATCTTAATCATACAAAAATCAAAATCCTTGTCCAGCTCATCTCTTCTTGAAGGGACATTAACAGGAATAAAGTTTTAGTATATGAAATTATCAGGTTATCTGAACAGTTCAAAATAATTGTTAATAACTCATTTAAGTTACATTGATGAAAATACCTCTGAAATCCAATAGAGAGGTTTTAATTTAATATTTGAGAACAGCATACTATAGATTATTTGTAATCGATAAGTATTATATATATTGGTATAGTACACCACTTCGCTATCTTTTATTTTCCATCTAGGTGAAAAACCATACATATGTGGTATTTGTGGGAAAAGTTTTATTTCCTCAGGAGAGCTCAACAAACACTTTCGATCCCATACAGGTCTGTGTTTAGGGAGAACGTATTATTTTTTGTTCTCTCTTAATTTCTCTTAATGTAAACTTTGACTTTTAAACCATTGTGGACTATATGGTATCTAGTCATAATTTACCTATAGCAATAGCTTAATGTATAAATACCAACTTTTTATTTCCTTTTTTTAGTTGTTTGGAATGTGAATGAAATTTGGTCAACAATTGTATAGATTTTCCAACAAATACGTCAGATAATAGTTTTTAAATGATTTGGACTAAATTGCACAGATATACCAAGAAAAAGGAATAGGAAATACCAAAATGATATCACATTTTATTAAACAATGTTTTTATATGTGATTACAAATGAATTTTAACATTGACATATTTAAAAAGTAGTATGAAGTTGTATGAGGAAAACACTTTATATGTAAAGAATGAAAATAAAGAAAATGTCACTTTCAAAGTATATTGTTCTTTTTCATTTTACAAGTTCTTTCTCATGATTTCTGCCTAGATGAGTATGAATACCTAGTAGAGACTTATCAAATGTGTTGGCAGCTTCTCAGTGTAGCCAGCCTGTGGCCAGCCGGTGTGCCATGCTGGCTGTTGGTTGTGGAAAGCACTAGCAACATTGCCATCACTGCGCTATATTCTCTTGCCCCTTGCTTGATGGTGTAAAGCACTGAGTAGTTTTTATTTCAGAGGGATTATATGATAGAGTATTGTCAGTATTTCTGAAGGACCTGCTGGAGGTATCTGAGAGCAGAAACCATAATTACAATTTTTTTCCTCTAGCTTTGTCTGTCTCTTAGCCAGTGTTTGGCATATAGTTGTAAATACCTGATAAAATAAAAACAGTAGGTTATTTTTTAGTTTGCAAAAGATTTAAGATAATGAAAATGTTGAATTTTCCCTGAAACAGGGCTGTTTTCTATAAAGCAATGGCCATATGTATAGACTTTCTTATTTCACTGTATTATAACCAACTCATTAAAGTGGTAGTTTGAAACCAAATTTAAACTGTATAATAATTTTTGCTTTATATTTATGAATATTTGTACTTAGCAGTTTTGAAAATGTGAACCTTTTAACTTTTAAACTTGTTTTTCAGGAGAAAGACCATTTATCTGTGAATTATGTGGAAATTCTTACACAGATATTAAAAATTTAAAGAAACACAAAACAAAAGTCCATTCTGGTAAATGTCTATTTAAATTACCTATTTTTTAGAAGTAGAAATTCATAAGGAAAGCTTTATAATTTTCTTAAAAGTGCTCCTTTGCATTTCTTTTCATATTAAGCTTCTGATTAAAAAAAAAAGCATTATGACTGATCTTATTTGAATCTGGTTTGTTAGATTGCTACTTTGTATTGACTGATTTTATTTAAATCTGTTATGATGGATAGCATCAAGTCTAAGTGTATAGGCAACTACACTGAAGATGACAAGATTCACTAAGATACCCACTCTGGTTTGATTATTACTTGCTTTTGAAGTCTTATAATATCTCCAATGCTTCG
>PVJX010013058.1:0-48476 GCA_004027295.1 Dolichotis patagonum | reverse complement strand
GGGTAAGATGGATGACCATACTGTTGTTTTTGTCAGATCGTGGAGCAGAACTGTTAACAGTCTCACTGTTTGAATGTCTACTTTACATGCTTTAACTTTGTAATTTGAACAACTATTTCCAAGAAGTCAGTATGTAATTAGTCAAGTAATAATTTCTTAGGTTTTATTGTTGTACTTTTCCTTTTTTCCTTGGAATACTATATGGTTGCTATCCTTTATTCTGTTTTATTTTGTTTTGTTTTTTCCTCTTTAAATAAAATTATTTAAAAAAAAAAAAAAAAAGACAAGCTGAAGTGGAGTGTGGTGGTGCCTGACTATAATCCCAGCATGCTGGGAGGGAGTTCAAACTCAGCTTGGGCAACTTAGTGAGACCCTGTCTAAAAAGGAATGGGGTACAGCTCAGTGCACGGTCCTCGATTTGACTACAAGTAGTGCAAAAACAAGAAAAAGAAAAATTGAGGCCTAACTCACAGTATCTCAGAATATGATATTATTTGGAAATAAGGTTCACGCAGACCTAATTAAGGAAATGTCGTGCTGGAGTGGGCTGCTAATACAGTATGAATTGTTCTCTTATGAAATGTCATGCCAAGTGGAGACGCAGCAGACAAAGAGCACTATTTGATGACACAGGCAGACTGGAGTTAATGCAGCTGCAAGGCAAGTGCTGCCAAGAACTGCAGCAGCCCCAGGAAACTAGAGACACAGCATGAGAGATGCCTCTATGGTTTTCAAAGGAGTGTGTGGCCCCAGTCACATTCTGATGGCAGACCTCTAGCCTCCATAACTGTACGGGAACGTATTTCCTTGTTGTTTTAAACCACACAATTTTTGATAATTTATTACAGCAGTCCCAAGAAACTACTTTTTCCTTTACTGGGAAAAAGCAACAGTTTTTCCTTTACATTTCTGTATGAAATTTTTTAATTTTAGTTAATTTGTAAATATTATATGGATTTTGTTCACTATTCTGAAAAAGGTATTTCCCCCATTTTCTAGCATTAATACAGACCTAGATAATCTACTAATTTTCATATCTTCTTGTATCTGTTCTAACAGTATTCTTAGTAACTTTACTAAAGATTTTTAATCTCTTAGATTTTAACTATAGGGTTAAAAGGTAGACTATCACATTTTCAAGAAATATGCTAATACTTCTTTTGATGCCAGAATCATTATCTATTCTTATAATGAAGTAGACATTAAAATTATTTATACTCTTCATAACTTTTTAAGTTCTAGATTAGTCAATTTGTTTAAAAAAAGGTGTACTGAAATAATCCATTAAAAAAACTATGTTGTTTTGGTTGCTTTCTTTTTGAATTTGGCATTACATTTGTTTCATAAATGTCATAAATTTTTAAATTCTTTAAAAATACAAAGCAGATGAGGCTCCAGGATGGAGAAGCTATAAGCGGCAGTGAAAGTGTCTCTAAGAGGCGCCGTCCAGACACTGGAATACAGCAACATGGGGAGACAAGAAGGAGGGAAGTGGGTCCCCTGGAACCCACTTTGGATTCAGGAGGAATCTGGGCATGAATGGAAGCCCATGGCGAGAGTGAAAAGACAACTGCAGCGAACGAGGAGAAGGAATCAGATGCGCCTTCTCCTTGAGGAGGGATCCGCTGTGCACGAATGTAAGTCCAAGCAGCAGACACACAGCGACGGCTGGCGAGCCAGAGCCTGCACAGAGATGTGCAGCAGTGCAGGGGGAAGCAGGTGTGAAGGGTGCACTAACTGGCAGTGAGTGCAGAGGGTTCAGCCCTCCTGCGAGAGGCAGTGATTGGCCACAAGACATCCTGAAGAGGGGTCACCGAGCGGCTCCCAGCTGGGCTCAGACTTGCAGAAAAGGTGTGCAGATGGCTGCATGTCGAGCAAGTCTGCTCTTGGCCAGAAAATGCGGGCTCACTGAGATTATCCGATTCCCCACCAAAAAGCTACTGCTAGCAAGCTGGCATAAATCAACACGGACCTGGACTCCATCTCCACACGCTGTCTACAAGTGACAGCAAAGACAAAACTGAAAGTAGACTTTTTAATTTTTTTCTCTCGTTTTTTTTTTGTTGTTTTTGTGGGGCTTTTTCCTCCTTCATTGTTTGATCTTGTTTTTATATGACTATGAACAAGGTTTCTAGCCTCTTCATGGTGGCTCTGATTTTTAATTTCTTACCTCTCTCTTTCCCTTCAATCTTCTGCGCCAGTTTTTCAGTCAGCCTGATGCCCCCTTTGTCCTCCAGTCTTACTTCTAATCTCTTCCTCTTCTTCTATCTATTTGTTTATCTAAGCCCTTGTAAACTGTAACCCCTGAGGATAAAACTGACACATTAAGGACTTACATACTGCATATAATTTTCTGGTCTGTTTTACATTTTGTTACATAACCACAAATCTAACTTATTCAGTTAAAGGTGTCACATTAGTGGTTACACCTCAGTTTGTCATTTCCTAGGCTGTCATTGTTGCAACTGTTATTGATGATTGTATAACTTTAGCAAAAAGGGACATAATTGATATAAACAGCTATTTTTCCTGGTATTCCAAAACTGAGGTTGACTAACAGGCAAGGAAAATACTTTGGTACAGTGCCAAAGAACTAAGGGCTGGGCCAAACAGGCAGCAGTTTCTCATCACCAACGAATTGAAGATGTAGGACCTTGCAACAGACTCAAAACCCAAAAACCTAGATACCTCAGAGAAGTAGTCATTTCCTAAGGTCTCCGATAATAGCAAGAAAGTAACACACAACAGGCAATTTATAAGCATCAGCTCAGGAATTAAGCTTTAAAAGAAAGAAAAGAAAACAAGAAGACATTTAAATAAGATGCAACCCCAGAAACCCAGTTCAGCAAAGGCAAACCCAGAAGGCAATGAGGGGGGACAATCCAAAAGCTGACCTGGCCTCTCTGAAATGGGAACAACAAAGCAATTGAATGAGGTGCTAGAAAAAAATCAAATCAAACATACTCTCTTTCAGGTAAGTGCAGAGAAGGTGGCATAAACACCATGCGTAGTGACTCTAGAGCAGATACAGACAAAAATATGGAGGAGCTTAAGAAAACTGTGGAAGCCATCAATGTTTAGCATAGGAATCCATCAGTCAGATTTTCAAGCAGATACGCAGAAGAATAAAAATTCCATTGAAAGTATCTGCAGCGAATTAAGCCAACATGAGAAAAGAATCTCAGATATAAAGACAGGCTTGTGATCAGCAATCATGAAAAGACAGATTCCTTAAAAATAGGAAGGGACCATGAAAAATCAATCCAGTAGCTGCTAAATGAGAACAAGACAGATAATCTAGGATTCATTGGAGTCAATGAAAAAGCAGGAGACAGCACAAACTATATAAAAAAAACTTCACAGACATCATGGCAGAAAACTTCCCTGGCAGGAAAAAAGAATTTGACATACAGCCGTGGCAGGAAAAAAGAATTTGACGTACAGCTACATAAGACATACATAACTCCAGTTAGCCACAAACAAAAAAGACCTACAGCCAGGCATACAATAATCAAGATTCCAGATATTCAACACAAGAATAGAATCTTAAAAGCTGTCAGAGAAAAAACACACATCACCTATAAAGGAAAATCCATCAAAATCACAGCTGACATCTCATCACAACAACTCAAGTCAAGGAGAGCTTGAAGTATTTAAACTTCTAACAGAAAACAACCTTCAAACCAGACTGATGCACCCCACAAAACTATCTTTCAAAACTGATGGAGAAATAAGATATTTCCATGACAAAGAACATCTGAGGAAATTTATGACCACCAAATCAACATTCCAAAATACTCTGAAGGACATTCTAGTAAAAGATAACAAGGATTACAACTCCATGGCTTCCAACAAAGGAATCTACCAGGCAAGATGAAACAATTAAACAGAGGGAGGTGGGAAAAGGGGGGACCAACAAAAAGAAAATAACATGACAATGAAAAAAATCAACATATATCAGTTATAGCCATCAATGTTAATGGTCACAAGGCACCAATCAAAAGACACAGACTGGCAGAATGGATCAAGAACCAAGATCCAACAATATGCTACATGTAAGAAACACATTTAATTCAAAAAGAAATTCACACACTGAAAGTCAAACCCTGGAAAACAATACTCCATGTGATAGGAACCCAGAAAAAGCCAGGGGTAGTTATTCTCTTTACAGACAAAGTAAATTTAAAGCCATGTTTCATTACTAGAGATAAATAAGGTCACTACACCCTTATAAAAGGAATAATCCAAAAGGAAGAGATAACTAATCATACATATGTATGCAACAAATACCAGTGCACCCGACTATATGCAACAATTACTAACAGACATGAAAAATCAAGCACTAATACAAATGTACTGGGGAATCTCAATACTCCACTGTCACAAAAAGACAGATCAAAATATCAACAATGAGACTTATGGGCTGGGAAGAGAACCAAGAAGCCAACCTGTCCTTCCTGTGAGCCAGGGGCAGTTGTAGGTTGAGAAAAGAACCAAGGAGTTAACCTGCCCTTCCCATGAGCCAGTGGAGCCATAGCAAGCCGGTAAGAGAACCAAGACATCAACCTGCCCCTTTGATAAGCCAACAGCAGTTGTGGGCTGGGAAGACAACCAAGAAGTCAACCCACACTTTCCGTGAACCAGTCAGTACTTGGGTTGGGAGACAAGATGACACCTAATCTCCCATGGGCAACCAGCTGATTTGGAGGAACACAGGCTGAGATGACAGCAACAGAAAACAAGTTAAAGCTTGTGCTGATGACTGACTTTGCAGGCCTAAGCCACTAGTCTGAGCATTGGTTTAGAGCATAGCAATAAGCAATACAGCAACTATGGAGAATTTCCTTCTATCTCGTTTTTGAAATCCAATACTGTTCTCACTGTTTCATTTTATTGTTTTGTTTTATCCCTTCAAAATAAAAAAAAAAAATCAACGATGAAAAATATTAGAACTGAACTAAACTTTCGAACAGATGGATTTAGAAGATTTTTACAGTGTTCCATCCCACATCAGAATACACATTCTTCTCAGTTACACATGGGACATTCTCAAAATAAACTATACTAGCTCACAGAACATGCTTATGTAAAGGCAAATTGAAATAATCTCATGCATATTATCAGACCATAGTGCAATGAAATTGGAAATCAATAGCAAAAGAAATCGCAACTTCATTAAGCACATGGATAATAAACAGCACCCTCCTGAACAACCAATGGGTCACAGATGAAATTAAACAAGAAATTAAGACAGTTTCTACAATTTAATGATACTGACAACACAACATAGAAGAACTTATACAATATAATGAAAGCAGTCCTAACAGGAAAATTTATAGCAATGAACATCCATATCAGAAAAATAGAGCAAGCACAAGTAAACAACTTAATGGTGAACCTCAGACTTTCAGAAAAAGGAGAGACACAAGTTTGTATTGGCGAGGAAAGTATAAAGATCAAAGCAGAAATTAGCAGAATAGAGTAAGAAAACAATAGAAAGAAACAATGAATCAAACAGTTCTTTGAAACATTAAATAAAATTGACAACCTCTTATCCAACTATGAATGAAGGACTCAAATCCACACAATTAGGAATAAAGAGTAAAATCACAATGGCCTCTGCAGAAATCCAGATCATCTATATCTACTTTGAAAACTTGCAGATGGAAAATGCAGAAAAAATGAATTACTAAAGCCAAATTGAGAAAATAGAAAAATCCTAAATAAACCAATATCAATCAGTGAAATCAAAGATGTAATTAGAAATCTACCAACAAAGAAAAGCCCAAGCCCTGACACACTCACTGCTGAATTCTACAAAAAATTTAGAGAAGGTCCAACACTATTATTTCTCAAACTCTCTAGGGAAACTGAAAGAGAAGCAATACTCCCAAATTCATTTCTGAAAGCAAGCATTACCCTGATATCAAAACCAAAGAAGGACCCACCTAGGAAAGAGAACTACAGCACAGTCTCCTTAATGAACACAAGAAGCAAAAATCCTCAAGATTCTGGCAAACAGAATGCAGCAAATCACCAAAAAGATTATGCACTAGGACCAAATGAGATTCATCTCAGGAGTACAGGGATGGTTCAACATATGTAAATCAATAAATGTAATACACCATACTAACAGAGCCAAGGACAAAAATCATATGATCATCTCAATAGATGTAGAAAAAGCTTTTGACAAAGTCTAGCACTCACTCATGATAAAAACCCTACAGCAAACTGGAATAGATGGTCTTTATCTCAATCTGGTAAAAGCCATCTACAACAAACCAATAGTCAACATCATCCTAAATGGGCAAAAACTGAGAGCTTTTACTCTAAAATCAGGAACAAGACATGGATGTCTACTGTGTCCACTCTTATCCAACGTAGTCCTGGAAACTTTAGCCAGAGCAATCAGACAACAGAAAAGGAATAACAATAGGAAAGGATGAAGTTAAATTATCATTATTTGAGGATGACATGATACTCTACATAGAAGACCCCCAAAACCCCACTAAAAAAACTGCTAGATTTAATAAGCAAATTCAGTAGCATAGCTGGATACAAAGTCAACAGTCAAAAAACAAATAGTTGGAGACAGGGATATAGCTCAGCAGCACAGCACTTGCCTGACAAGCACAAGGTCCTGAGTTTAATTATCAGCACCCATCAAAAAGCAAAAACAGACAAACAAACAAAAAACCCACAACCAAACCCAAAGATCAATGGAAAAGATTACAAGATGCAGAAACAACTCCAGACATACTCAGTCACCTTATCTTTGACAAAGATGCCAAATACATTCACTGGAAGAAAGAGAGCCCCTTTAATAAATGGCGCTAGAAAACCTGGCTCCGCACATGCCAAACATTAAAACTGGACCACATCTTTAACCAAGCACTAAACTAAACTCAAAGGAGATTAAAGATCTAAATATTAGAACAGAAACACTAAATCTGCTAGAAAATAGAGTAGGTAAAACTCTTGAAGACATTGGTGTAAGCAAAGACTTTATGACTAAAACTCCAATGGCAAAGGAACTGTGAAGAGATAACCTACAATGTGGGAAAAAAATGTTTGTCAGCTGTTTCTCAGACAAAGGATTACTATTGAGAATATATAAGAAACTAAAAAATATCAGACCTCCCAAATTTAAAGACCCAATCCAAAAATGGGGATCTGAGATGAACACACAATCCTCAGATTAAGAAATATAAACAACAAATATATATGAAAAAATGGTAAACATCACTGGTCATTCAAGAGATGCAAATTAAAACAACACTGAGATTTCATCACACGCCAGAAAGAATGGCTATCATCAAGAAATCAACCAATAACAAATGCTGTTGCAGCTATAGGGGAAAAGGAACCTTTTTCCACAGTTGGGAGTGTATAAATCAGTATGCAGATTTCTCAAAAGACAAGATTACAGATTTCATTCGACCGAGCTCTTCTCCTTCTGGGTATTTCCCCAGAAGAAGTGAAAACATCATACCACAGCAATATATGTGTACCTATGTTTACTGCAACATTATCTGTAATAGTAGACCTTGGAAACAACCCAAATTCCCATCAACTGAGGAATGGATGAAAAAGATGTGGTCTTTTTATACAATGGAGTACTACTCAGAAATAAAGATTAACTGGAGACATTTTCAGGCGAATGGATGCAACTCAAGACCATACTCATAAGTGAAATAAACCAGATGCACATATGCACACATCATATTATTTCCCTAGTGCAAGAAAATGAAAGAGTAAATAAGATTCAAAATGTACGATATTGTAAAATGGGAAGAAATTGTTCAAATGAAAGAGAAACTGGGATGAGGAAACGAGAAAAGAAGAAACGGAAAAGCAAAAAAAAAAAAAAAAGAAAAAATATGTGTGTGTATACAAAGACAACTAAATGCCTGTATCTTATACTGAGTAATTTAAAGATAAGATGCAATATATTAACTATTGTTACCCTCCTATTATCATGTTTTCAAATTTTATTTCATTTCTTTTCTCCTTAAAATGAAAAAAAAAATACAAAATAGAGCTCTAGGGCTGAGGGTGTAACTCAGTGGTAATGTGCTTGCCTAGCATGTATCAAATCCTGAGTTTGACTACCAGAACCTCAGCAAATGAAAAGAAAAAAACAAAACAAAGTAAAACAAAAGAAACTAGAACTCTTAAAGAGTTTAATGCTAAAACCTTGAAAATGACATGAAAATTCAGAATGGAAGAGATCTGCCTTACAGCTGCAATGAACACATATCTTCAAATACCTAAGACAGTAAAAACGGTCTATTGTTTTTCTCAACACCGATTATAAATTAAAAAAGAACTACTATGAAAATATACAATCATTAAAAATATATATATACAATTGTGTTATTAACTGATGACAAAATAAATCTGAAAAAACTTACCATCATGGGAAAAACTACTGCAGCAGCTGAAGCTTTTATCACCCACAACAGAACCAGACAAGTGAGCTGAATGACAGTGAAAATGTGGACCTTCCAGAGAGGCACATAGCGGAGGTAGATAAGATCAGGCTGGTGCTTTGCAGGCATTCCAAATAATTTTATACGATCAAAAAACTAGATGGAAGAGAAACAAAACAAAACAAAAAAAAAAAAAAGAAAAGAAAAGAAAGTGTCAACAAATACCATTTCCAGTGTTCAGAAATGACACTGTACTCAAACTTAGGGTTCCAATGTTAAATTTAAACTATAACTTCCTTGAAATGTTCTGATAGTTACAGGACACCATCTTAGAAAGAATCTCTGGATCCAAAGAAAGAAAATTCAGCTTGAACTGCTGCAATTAACTAGAATACCCAACATGAAATGTTTTGCTAGGAAGGATAAAACATTTAGATGAAGTCAAACGTACAACTCATTTACCTTCCGAACTTATTTTCTAGTACGTTCAACTAATGAACAACTATCCGAATGACTTGTAAGGTACTCTCCAAGACTAACAGTACTGATTCTAAGAAGATAACCTGAAATCACAATATTCAATTCTTCATTCATGATAAATGAAACCCTGAGCAAATTCCTTCGTTTCTTGTGCTTTAACTTTCTCACTTACAAACTGGAAATAAGATGAGTCCTCTAAACCTCAAAAAACTGCTGCAAAAAAACAAGTGAGACATTAGGATATTTCCTAATAAAAAACAGAGAGCCTGAACTAAGCTTAAAAAATATCTACCTTGGAAAAATCCTGCAGCCACTAGCACACCAGCTGACAACTATAGGCGACAGCATTTCTGTGAGGAAAAAGGGTTAAGGGAGCCTACCTGTGCTGACCATAACACTTTCTACTAACATTTGCACCAGTTTTAGTAAGTTTCATCAGGTTCTTTCCCAAGAAGGAGCAGAAGTCAAGACAGAGTAGTGTAATAAGTGGGTTCTGGTCATGTCCCCACTGCTCACTTACCAAACAACCTCTGCAAGTCCCTCTACTTGTCGCCTGATTTACAAAACTGAGATTTTTTTCTTTTCCTCTTTCTCAACATCACAGAGAATAATTTATGTCCTAAACCTTCTAAATCGTACTGTGCCATACAAATGAAAGACAATACCACAGTTAGAGCAAACTGACATCTTGCTTTTGAAATTTGTAATAAACTGACTTTAAGCTCTGTGGGAAACAAAGTACTGAAACTGGTGTCCTCATGCTACATGCAGCAGTTCTTTCGCTTTCCACTTCTCTTGTGCTGCCCTCATGTTGCAACACTGCCCTGAGAGTTACAGGGTTTTTTGCTGTAGCTTTAACTAAAAACAGGTGAGGGCCATGTCAGTTTACCGTCTCAGTCCTTGGAGTGGGGGGAAAGTAAGCAACAACTATGTGGCAAGTATAGACCTGCAGTCACCAGTTAAAAAGTCAGCCGTCCTGCAAGAGTAAGTCACTGCATCATAAAACCAACTGCCGCGTATTTAGAATAGTTTTACATTTTTCTACATAAACGTTAAGTACTTAGGACTTGCCTGGATTCCTTTTAATGAGGAAACGCCCATATAAAGGAAAACACCATACAGAACAGGCATCGGAATAAACTGCAAGTAAAATTACCACACTCAATATTAAAATAATACTGAACACAACATTACTAAGTATGCTACTAAAACACAGAAATGAGTACACAGAAACATAAGTTTAGCGACAAAATTAAAAAATCTTTACTGATGAGGGTTGGATCAACCTAATATTTCTATACCTAAGAAAATGCTAAGAAGCATAAACTTGAAAAATTGTTCATCTTCTATGTGTTCCTTCTTAAAAAGGGAGTATTTTCACTGGTTAAAACAACAGGAACTGCAGTCAGATTCGTTTCAAAACCTAGGTCACTTTTTAAACATAAAACATTTTTGTGCTTGAGTTTCTACATCAGACAACTATGACAATTACATTACTTCAAATACATAAAAAACAGTCAAAAACACAGTTGAGACACTAAAAATCACTCAAAAGGCATCAGGAATTATGATTATTGTCAATGCCTCCTATAATGCCAATACTGTACAGTAGTATTTACTAAATAGTGTCATTTAACTCCACCTCTAAAGTAAAGGCCTTATTACTTGGAAATCCCAAACCACCTGTCTAGTTCACACCCAGGCCTTCTATAGTAAAGCCTGGCTATTAACAGGCCCCATCAATTTACTTAAAACCACAATCATCACTCTGACCAAACTGAAAGGCCTGTAAGGTAAAAAACACTCAACAACACAAAGAAAAACTGTATCTACTATACCTCACATCACTGATCTAAGAGCCTTGGAAGAAAAGAAGTAACTGATAAAGAAAATAAAACAGATTTTTAAAATCTAGCCAGACACAGTGAGGCACACCTATGCCCCCACTGGGATCCCAGTACTTGGGAGGCTGGGACAAGAGGAGCATCCTGAGTTTTAGATCAGCCCAAGCTCCACAATGAGTTTAAGACCAGCTTGAACTACAGAGTGAAATAAAAATGATTTGGGATATTCAAGTGTATTTTAATGTTTAATTTTCACGTGAACAAGTGTAATTGCTATGATAAATGAGATTTTAAAACACTGCAATGAAAAAGTTTTTACCTTTAGTACCGAAGTCATGAACACAGAGAGGCCCATTAGAATAAAAATCATTAGTCCTGTAACACGCTGCTCACGAATTCCCAGAAACTTGGGTTGTTCCCCTGGAGCAGAACACTCAGATTCAACCTTTAAGCTGTTGACGTGACTTATGGACAGCACCGTGGCAGCCACAAACCATGGAAGTCCCATGACAGAGCAGACGCCCAACATGACACCAACCATCAGCAAATCAAGGTGATAGCCAGCCCCTTTCTGAAAAGTAAAGTGAGCACAAATGCTTCTAAGTCTAAACAGGCTGAAAACCTACATTAACTGTAAAAAAGAAACTGATTGATACATCTTTTAAGGTTCCAATGATGAAAATTCAAGCCCTAAAGAAATCACAATGCTAGACACAAAATTTAATAATTACCTTCAGTTTGTGTTCCTTTCTGTTTATGATTACAGCCGTAATCTGCTGATCCATGAAGATGAGAATAGTACAAAGCAGAGCTGGAATAGCAGCTATCAATAAGGTCCACCAAGGATTATCTCCCAATGGGCTTATGATCCAGCCCCTATTTGGATCAGTGGGCTGTTAAAAATTAGAGATTTTTTTTTTAAGGTTCATTCTTTATTGCATAAATTTTCACAGCCTAGAGTGGGACTATAAGAACTCAATTAAGTCTAACTGAATTATTTGCAAAGACAGCATGCTCCTTACCACCTGACTTAGTCACTCTTTTCAGATACTTCCTTCTCCCTTGAACCTGGGATAACCCTTTAATTTTAATCCACAGAATAAGGCCAAAGTGACAGTGTGCAGCTTCTAAGTGCTGACCTCAAGAGATTCTGCAGCTTCTGGAACCCTGATAAGATTAAGACATTGAATAAGCCTACATAAACTTTCTTAGGAACATAATACAATGGACCTAAAATACTATGGCGAGGAAGACCAGGAGAGGAAACAAGTATCACCGCAGCTACTTCAACCATCCGAGCTATGCCCCAGAAACGTGCGAGAAACCGTAGTATCCCAAGAGGCTACCTGATGTCAAGCAGCTACATGAAGGTCCTAGACAAGATCAAAAGAGCCAGGGTCTCCCAGTCCAAACTGCAACAAAATCACAAGCTAATAAAACGTGCCGTTTGGAGACCTCATTTCTAGTTCTGTTACGCAGGAACAAGAAGGCAAACCAGAGTGTCATTTCAACACGGTCTGATATCCTTCATAATCCACATGCTAGATCAACTTTTAAATTAAACTGCTTTAAAGATTCTAGATACTAGTGATCTCGCCAGGGTTGGTATCAAAACAAAAATGGCTCTGAGGACATTATTTTTCCAAAGTAACTTCTGACAAAAATCTGGCACCTTATCAGATACTAACAGACTTTGATGCTGTAACATAAAATTTACTTTTACAGCCAAAAATGTTTAACAAGATCACAAGAAGTTGAGTAATTTTGGAGAATACTAAATGTAAACATATGTTTTTATTACCTATGCTCAATATTAAGTTTGTTTTTCTGTCAAATCCTTTCTAAGTTCAAGTACTGTCATCTTCTCAAATATGTATTAAAACTGCTGCTCCACTTTCAACAATTTATACGAATAAAAATATTTTGTTCATACAATGTATTTATTTTTGTGTTTCATATTTTGGTTCTCCACATATATTTTATGCACTCTAAAATTAGTCTGCTCTGCGAGCAGCATCAATAAATAAATAACAAGCATATATTTAGGAATACCAAGAAGATGCTTCAACTAGTATTATAGGAAAATACATCAATATTTTAAACGACTATTAATTTATCATTCAACTATTCACATGTTCTCGTAAGACTTGGTAAAAGCATTTACTTTTAAATACAAGTCATCTATTAATGACTCCAAATCTTTAGGGTGCAGCATCTATGGCTTTAAACAAAAGTCTCCAAAACCTTTTGGTAAAAATAGTGACTTCCAAAACTTCAGTCATTTTTTGACCCAAAATCTCCAGTGGCATATATGTCTATGGCAGAGGTGGCAACTCTATGGCACCTGTGCTGCATGAGCTGTTTGTATCACTGAACTTTCTACAAGATTTGTTGTCGCTGGTTTGTGGTTTTAAACAGAAGTCTCCAAACTCCTTTTATGGTAAACCCTTAGTGACAAAAAAATAAAAATAATAAAATTATAAACTCAAATGCTCTATACTATTTACATATTACACTGGTCATCAACAGAGTAAATATTCTAGTTTTATTTTTCTTACTTTAAATTTAAATACAGATTTTAAATTTAAAAAAAAAGATAGTTAGATTACTAATATCATTTGCAAGATATGGTGCCATTTACAGTGGGGAAACTAAACAAATGTAACGCTTGGCCTGAGTCCACTGAAGAGAAAGAGTTGCGAGGTATTGTTCGAACAACTGCAGGCAGATGTCCTGTGCTTTGGATGAACGATTTGGGAATGACAATGTGCAATGTATGTACCATTATTACCCCGATTGATACAGTATAAAAATGTATTGTAGTTTTTTTCTTTTTTTCTTTCTTTTTACCTATGAATAAAATGGATTTGAAAAAAAAAAGCTGCCAATGAAAATAAAAGAGTTCAAATGGAGGTTTTCATTAAATACCATTTTTCTTGTAGAACACATCTGATTTTCCATTGATTCTGCTGGAAAATATTACATGGAGCTCTCTAATTACTGTCAGATAAAACACAAAATTTATAAACGAATAAAGAATGTTTTTTTTTTCCCCCTTGGATAGCACATCCAGAATTCCAGCTAGTATTGTATTATTAATGGGCACTAACATGAAACAGAGACTTCAGCCAGGAAAGCAGAGTCCATTTTTTAAACAGCTCCCAAATCTTCACCACAGATGCTAAGTATTCAGGGGGCGGCATCTCAATGTAAAGTAGTTTGACATTCTCAAGCAACAAATAGCCACTTATTTTAAGTCTTACCTCAAATTTTTCAGGAACATGAAGTTTAGGAGATGGAACTCCTACAAGGTAGTCAACCACAACCATTATTACTATCGTGAGAAACACAGCAAAATCACTGATTGTCGATCGCACCTATGTTAAAGGGATTATGTTAATATAAACATGAAAATACTGTGTCCTTTCTAAATAAGTTATCTTTCAAGATAAAATTTCACTGAAAAGTATGAAAGGGATTTTAAACAACTATAGTGTAATCAGTGACACACGTCTAATTCTCCTTCCCCCCCAAAAAACCAAAATTCACAACTAATCTATCCTTTATCCCATGGTACCATGAATACCACAGGGAGCTTGGACACAGTATGTTTTCACTATAAATAATTTCTTCATTACTATCTGGCATAAAGTATTATCCCTAAATAATAATACTGTTTTGAAATAAACCAAGAAAATGAAAGTTTAAAAACATGAACATTACCAGACTACCAAAATTTTATCCCAGTTACCTTGGTAGGAAAATAACGCTTGGTCTTGAACTGCTTGAGGAATGAAGACAGAAAAAAGGTTGTAAAAAATAAGATGACACACCAAAAGAGCACATCTGGAATATAAGGTCCATGGTGACCACAAGCAGATCCTACAAATACACCATGAAAGGTTTTACATTCCTATAAAACAAGGAGGAGAAAAAGGAGATGGAAGGAATTTGCAAATGTTCAGTAAATTATTAATGAATTTCACTGACTCTAAGATGCAAGTTATATGTCTTAGAAAAAACACATTATCAATTAACTGTAAGACACATCTTGACTTCAGTGATGTTTATTTGTCTATATATATCACTGGAGTAATAGTACTTCCCCAAGTTACTCCTTTCTTGCAAGCTTCCCTTAGTGAAAGTTTCAAAATGACTCCTGACTATGAAATGTTTCCTGTGCATTCTTACTAGTCTACAATTTTACTGTCATTCCTTTATTTCTGAACAGGTGGTTTATAACAAAAGTAACAGACAGGTTGTTTATAGCTAAGATGCCCTTTATGATGATGAATAGGAGACGGGCTACAATATTAAACTGAAGTCAGCAGTAAACTGAAGTCAGTAGTAAAAACCATGACTAGCTCCCCAGGTTTCACTTAGACCTTGGGATTAAACCCATGATGTTTAGTGACCAACAGAACAACACTTTTATTACTAAAACCAGTAATATGATCAAATTATTGTATAATAAGTGTGATTATAAAAGTCTACTGACTTGATTTTCCTTTTGAAGGGACCATGTAGCTGTAAGTCAATGAGAGAGTAACAAAAAGCACATAATTCTAAAGGCCTTCTTTTTCTCACTTATATTATAAACGTAACTCATTTGAGTAAAAAGCAAACAAGCCAGGGAGTTAGCTCAGCAGTATAAGGGCCTGCCAGTCAAATGCAAGGTCGTAAGTTCAATGCCTGGTATAAAATAAATAAATAAATAAATAAATCTTAAATAACAAACAAAACAAAACAAAACAAAACACAACACAGAAGCTCAGTGTTATGGTTGATACCTTACATCAACTTGAGAAGTTTATTAGTTTAACTAAGAGACTCAGCCAGAGCCAGGGTCCTCACTGTAAACACCCTGAGCTGTGCAGGAGGGCAGAAGATGCTGTGATTGCTACACCCATCCTAGATCCCAGATGGAGGGTGGTAGCCTGCTTCCCATCCTACCAAAGGAGGAAAAGAGACTTGCTCCCCACCCCCACTTTTGTTCTTCTTGTTTTGCTGTCTTCTGCCACTTTGACCTGTTGCCCCTGTGCCAGGCCACCCTGCCTTGGAGCCAACAGATTATAGACTGAAACCTCCACAAACTGTGAGCTAAATAAAGCTTTCCTTCCTAAAGTTTAGGCCTCGGGTATTTTGTTCCAGCAATGAAAGAAAAGTAACCAAGACACTCAGGGAATCTTGGTTTTAATTCTCAGTGACAGCATAGCTCTACACACTTATTCTGAACTCCCAACTTTGTCTTGCTTATGAGTATGTGTTACATCATGGCTACTCTAGACCTAGGATAAATTTCCCCGTATTACAGAGTACCTATAATAGCCGTTATCATGTATTAGGTATTCATAACATGTTTTTGCCATTTTTCGTTCCAGTTCTCTTTGTACTTCAATCATACTAGCCCCTAAGAGTTAGACAAGATTCATAAACATACTCATATCTTTGGATAATCCTATCCTGGAAGGGAAACACTGTCCATTTTTATCTTCTTTACCAGCTTCATCCCTTTCAGCCTGCACTTTTTTAGTGCATGACCCACCCAAAAGTGGGAACTACAATTTGGTTAAAAACACTATATTCTGAAAAAATACTACAAATTCATTCATCTATAAGAAACAGTTAAACAAACAGATTAGCATAATATTGACAAAAACTCTTTAATACATAATATACTTACAGAAACAGTGAGATTTCTCCAAGGAATACCATGAACAGTTAAATTTTTGTTCTTCCACAGTGCTAGGGTTTCGTTGCTGGGATCAGGAGGTGCTATACATACACATCTGAGAAATTAAGAGTAGTAGAAAGTTTTAAGGGTTCTACATTTTATGCTTATATTCACGAAATCACTGGTATAAAGTGGTAGCTTTTAATTTCTTAACTGCTTTCCACATTATAAAGCATGGGGACTAGGAAGGAAAAGCATATCAAAAACAACAAAATAAATTTGGGTGCTATAAACAGAACCAATACAAATATTGATAAAATGTTTACATCATCAAATTGGGTAAATATGTCCTTGGAAAGGGACCATCTTTAAATATGTCTTTTAAAAAAATTTTATATGATACTACCATATTTTTAAGTAAGATTACTCTCATTAAATGTTCTCTCCTCATTCTCCATAGCAGTTACCACTCTCCTAATAGGCATGTATTTCCAATAAAGCTTACAGTACAATTAAGCCTTACTATTAATTAATATTAAGCCATATTAAGCCATATTAATTTATGTCCTATTATTTAAACCCTACTACTCTTGTCCAACCATTGATCTTAAGATTCATTTTTTAAAATCAGTTCACATTTATACTACCTGCTTACAGTCTGTGTGGAGTTGATACACTTACATTCCACATCTTCATTATTTTTTTCATTCGCTTTCCCTTCCCTCACATCATCTTCTTTTCATCTCTTAATCACCCCCCCCGTTCCATTTGAGGAAGCTATCTCCTCACTTCTTATTATTTTTTATTTTGCTCTTTATAATTTGGTTTACTTGTATGGGAGAAATCATTATATCTAAGCATGTGTGACTGATCTATCTCACTTAACATGATAGTCTCACAGTGCACCCATTTTCTCACAAATGATTCAGTTTATCATGCATTATAATACAGTATACTCCATTATACGGAAATACCACATTCATACTGAAACAAAATAAAGTTTTTCATCAGGATAGGATTAGGAAACTGATGAAATCAGAGTTCAATTCCTATCTATTGACACTGCCTTAAAAAAGTTAGAAATACAAATAAAGAAAGCTCCAAATAAAAACCTAAAAAATGAAAAGAAACAAATATGCACTCCTATCAGATTATGGGCTATTTGAGACAATGCAAGAAATTGGATTTAGAGCCTACCCAGGCTCTATCATGAATCAGCCCTTTGATCTAAAGGTTTTAACGTGCAAGAGCTTCCATTTTCTGAATACAGGAAAAGGTCTATGTGTTAACACTACAATATGAATTAGACAACTGTAAACACAATGTCTGCAAGTGCTCATAGAATGTTAGGTGAATGAATACAATTAACATGGAAAACTCAAGTTAACCAAAAAGAAACACTGTTTTAACAGGCTCTCACTAACAATAAAAGCCATGCTTCAGAAAGATCAGAAAGATAAAGGGGATGGAAACAGAGAAGCCAAAAAAGAAAGAGTAAGTGAAGAATGTAAGATCAAAGACTATACATTTAGTATCAAAGTGCCTCTGGTGTTTTCAAATAAGTCAAGGTCATATACAGAAGGAAGGGAGAGGAAGGCAGCAGGGGAAAAAGCAGAAGTATAAAGGGAAGGTAAGAACAGAGGGGCTGGGGGCTTAGGTGGGCAGAGGGAGAAAGGCAGTCACTTTCTTGTTTTTCGATGACCACATTTCTCCCTGTACGTCAGTCAAACAGGATACACTTATGTAAAGTATGACTGCTTATTTTAGGGTTCAAAATCCTTTCATGTTTCATAAACATAATACTGTAAAACTCTACTAAAAAGATATTCAGTAAATATTAACAAACTTCAAAAACTTAGTGAAGATGCAAAATATAATGGATATATAAACATAGAAAATACTATACATACTACTACATGCCTCAGATTTGGTTAAAAAATATAAGATGCAATATAACTGCCTCATATTAATTTATGGTAGGGTAACTGTCAGTCAAATTTAAATTGGTCAATCCATTTACACAGAAGAGTCAACATACACACATAAGTTACCTCACAAAACTGAATGAACTTGATCAATTGTATATATATCCACTGAAGCAAAATCTCATGGGAAACAAATATGTCAACTACTTTACGTCTGACTGGGTAAACAAAACTAGATGGCAAAAATGACACTTACAAAAGCTCCATTTTCTTAAGCTCTGACATTGGCAAAGATATATTTCAGTATTAGGGAGAAACAGAAGTACTTACGAGTAGCTGGTCAGTTTATCTAAATCACTGTGCATATTAAATGCATACAATTCTCCTAAATGAAAGAGCTTCTCCAAAGCTTCATAGATGAAAATGATGCAAATGAGAGCTGCAAAAGCCTCTTCTGTAAATCGAGTAATGTAACACACAAGGCTGCTTGCATCTGTTGCAACCAAAACAATGCACAAAAAAGAAGTCCACAGACCAATACTGGTTCTTAAAGACAGATAGGAAAGGTCATAATCTCTGTTTAGAAATAAAAATGTGGACATGATCAATATATGCATGTGAACAGTAATTAGACCTAAAATTATTTACATCAAGCAATAAAAAAATAAAAATACGTAATTCCTAAAAAAGGGTGAATTACAGAATGATAGTAAAAAAAAGGACTAAACTAATCTCCATGTAATTTTCTCCTTCAGTTGATGACTTGCTAGTTATTATACTAACATAAAAGATTTACAGTGAAAATCTTCTAGGTAATAAATATTTCAGAATCATTGGACTTCACATTAGAAATGTTCCTAATTTTAAATTTCCAATATGAAATTATTAATAGGCTCTAGTCATTTCATTCTTTATTAATCCATAATCCACGTGGCATCACAGATTAGACTCAGTGTCAGCTTATTTACTGAGTAAAGAATGAGAACAAAAACAACGAGGTGTATAAATGCCATCAAGTTGTTTCAGGCTAAAATGTTCAACTACATCGTAGTGAAGAAAGGAACAATACTGGTCATGTCACATTCAATACCAACTAGCTACAGAACCCTGTATTTATTTTCTGACTGCTTCACTCCCCTGGTCCTATCTGTTAAACAGGACCGACTGCTACAGTCAATTGGAGCCTTTGAGATCCAACTCTTTCTGAATTCCCACCTAAGACCAACATACAATCTAACAAATGGTTGAGATAAACAACTTCTTACTAGTACAAAGAACTTGTACTTCTTAAGGAACCTGCTTATCACAACTCAAATTCATTAATTTTATAAAAGAGGACAATCTTATTTGCTGTATTTCCAAGTTACTGAGATAGGGATGGTGGGCCTTGGTAAGGATGCTGGTAGGATCAACCACAATTGGTCTCAAATACTGAAATATACATACTAATCACATCATTCCAACTGTAATATATATAAAATGAACTTTAAATTGAGAAACAATATACAGTTACACAAATATGTAAACGTGACGAGCAGAGAACTTACCTGCAAAATTTAAATAAAATTTTTTCAAACACTAAAACTGGACCTGTGCTCCCCAGTATTGTTAGAGGTTGCCCAGCAAACAATGAATAGGCAATCCCAGTTAACGATGCTCCAAAGAGAGACTCTATTGCACTCTGTTCAAGGAGAAAAGAAATGGATAGAAGCAATGCATCATAAACATCTCTCTAACCTACTCTATATTAAATGCTAAGACATCTAGAACATAAAAATATAACAGTATAAAGCGAACAACTTTAAGAGTCTTGAATTTAAATTTGAAACATGGAAAATGGCAAAAACAATTTAACTACAAAGGGAAAACTGCTTTCTTTTTACATATTTAAGTGAAACTTTCTACAATCACCCTTAATTCAAAACTCAATCCTGACAGATACAAGTTGCAAAAAGTACATGGGAGAAACACATATAGGGCTTCAACTTTACATATAGGATATATTACTTTTTAAGTCTGTGGCACATAAAAAAGGTTATGCACTATTTTTAACATTTCTGTATGATTAAAAAAATTTAAAAGTAAAAATACTTATTAAATACTTAAATGGTGCTGCAAAAATAAAATCTTTGAACAAAGAGTAAGTTAATATGTGACCCTTTTTTCTGGTTTTTTTTTTTCTTTTGAGACAAGGTCTCACTACATAGTGCAGCCTGGTCATGAGCTCACTGTGTAGCCCAGACTTGCCTCGAACTCACAACATTCCTCCTGCCTCCACCTCCCAAGTGCTGGGATCCCAAGTATGCACCACCATACCCAAATGACCCTTATATTTTTCAAGCTGATTTTTAAAGAGTAATTTTTCACATATGGTAAAGCAATTCATCTGATAGACTTAATTAATTTCTATCAAAAAATGAAATACTTAACATAAACAAAATATATGGGAAAAAAATCTAAAAATTCACAGCAACCATAAATGAGGAAGTATTTTATCATTAACGCTGGGAGGAAAAAAAAAAGAGGAAAAGTAAATAGAAACTGAAAGGTTCAGAGAAATTTTAAACCATACCTAGCACAGGATTAGGTTATGAAATAGTATAGTGTATTGATACACTATGCAACTAGACAAAAGGATGGATCAGAAAAAACAGTTTACTAGTCACAAACATCGACAACTGGAATGTACTATCCAGAAAGGAAAAGTCCATCATTGGTAAAGGCAGGAGAAAGAAGTCGGTTAAAAAAAAAAAAGAACACCACCCCTAAAACAAGAGGCAGGACAGTAGCAGTAGAAGAGCCAGGCTTCAAAATCAGACAAGGAGTGGAAGGCTGGCTCCCACTGGGTGCTGGCCATGCGTGTTCAAACCCACACGCTGAATCATTTTAAATGGGGGTAATGATGCAGGAGAACTTTAGTGTTCATGAAAACACCTAACAAGCAGAGTTTTGCAAACAGAAAATAATACATGGTACCAACTCTTCTTATGAACTGTAATAGCATTTTTCAAAATCAGAATCACAAAGTAATAGTGGACAATAAAAGTACAAATCGACTATTAAGATAAAAACAGGAGTAACTCCACATACAAAACTGTCTTTTGGCAACATGAAGGAAAAGCATCCATATCAATCACACATTTGTCCATGGCATGCAATAAATTTGTTTTCCTGCCTATAGGAAAATAAGTTTGTGCTAGAAGACACAGGTAAACTACCACAGAATCCTTAGCCCTATTAGAATATGGTACTTAGGAAGAGATTTAGGTCAGTGCTTAAGTTAAAAATATATATGTAAATGATATCCCAAGAAAGAGGGGAAAAAATAAGGACAGCACAATGTTAACAAGCACAGACGAGCATAAAATTAAGGTTCTCCTCAGGATAAAAAGCAGATATTGACAGATGAAACCTGTGCTTTAATTTTATCCCTACAGCTTATTTACCGAAATACAACTTTCCCTTACCAGATCTAGCTTTTTGAGTTTTCAACTGTATTTGTTCAGAGACTGAAATCTCCTTCCCTAAAGAGGCAGTACCCATTATACTGCCTTCTCCTACTTCGTTTCAAATGTCGAAGTTTCCATCTACCCATTTATTTTATCTGCCTCCTTTTCACCTCCACTCACACACTGCTACTCTACCTGCTACTCTACCAAGTTACTAATTCTTCCTCCTCAAAACCATTAGTGTGGTTTTTGCAAAATTATGCCATCCTCATTCAACTAACTTCTAGGGATCTGATGATAAATGAACCTGACTGACTAGGACATCTTCCTCGTCCATTCCATCCTCCTCCTTTCCATAAATTTTTACTCCTTTCTAAATCATCTCTCATTAACCTCATCTATGTTAGTTTCGACCCTCATCCATAGTAACTTCTAATGTTTACTTTTCCATCTTAAGACTCTATGACTTTGAAACTGTAGCTCCTAATATATCCATTCCTACTTGAAATTCTAACAAGGCAACTGAACACAAAAATATCCTCTTACTATTTTCCTTGATAACACTCCCACCTGCTCTACTTCTGTTCCTCAGCTCCCAGTGACGTATCCCAGCGCACACTGCATAGAAACTATGTGTTCCTTTCTCTGAAGGTAGGGTCACTGAGGCAGAGACACACGTGCTTTTTACGTCTGTCTGTCTTCCTCCAGCTCCTAACATACTACCACATGCACAAACTGTGAACAGCAGAAGGAGACGGGCATGCAGTGACAGTCCATGAGCAAAGCAGCAGGTATTTCCATGATGAGAACAGAACACACTTCCACAGGGACCAGCAGAGTTACAAGTACAATTTGTGACAGCACATAAAGCACCTTACTAAGAATATGCACATCTGATACAATGGTTAAAAAATAACATAAAACAATCTAAGTAATTGAATATAAAGAGCTGAAAGAAAATTTCAATTGTCTACTTTATTTCATGTTTGGAGCACAAAATACCTTAATTGAATAAATATCATCACTTAGCTGTGACTAATTTTAACCCTTTATTTAGAAAATATAGATTTTTCAAATACCAAATTTAATACTGTTAAATATTAATTACAATATACTTAAGAATTATAAACCATCTCTTTAAAAGCCACTAAAACATAAAGACCCCTCAAAAAAAAAAAGCTTTCCAGATTTTACAAAGCACCACAATCCCTAATACAGTAGTTTCAAATACAGAAAAACTAAACTTTCTTTCTAGTCATATTAAAAGATGCAGGCAACTTTCAATTATATTTTCAAAATAAAACCTTTGGCTACTTTTACACAGATTTAATATAAGCAAAATAGAAAACTGTGTACTTAAAAAATCTAACATCTCTACAATTAAGTTCTATTCTTCCAAATATCTAGTCAACTCTACCCACCAAGGCTGGTAAGTTCATATTAATCATACAACTAACTAATCCTACGATCCTTACAGGATGAAGGTACACTCCCCCACCCAGGGCCCACCCCCAGGATCAGTTCCATTGGTTTCTCCCAAAATCCACCCCTTCCCAGTAGACAATGCAAGCCTTTTACTCAGTTTATAAAAGCATTCCATCCAGCAAGGCAGGATAAACTTTTTTTCCTTTCTTTTTTTACCTCAACTGTGCATCTTCTCCTGTTCACATGCTTCCCCACGTTTTCCACAGCAATTACCTTGGGGGAAGTCTGGCTTGGGACAGGTTTGGGTAGACTCTTCAAATAAAAGTATGAATAGTGAGACAAATGCACACAGACACTTGCCTCTGAAGAGCTAAGAGCCTGGCCACTACCAATCTTGGTACTCACTATTCTGCCTTCTGTAGCTTCTCCAAGCAGCCCTCCAAAAGTGATTACAGGAGACATACAGGCACAGTATAGGAAAAGAATCGAGGCCAGGCACTGCAGGCTTAATGCATCCTTGAAGTCACTCAAGAAAAAAGGTGCTTTCCTTTTGATGTCAAGTATCAAACCACCAAAAAGCCTAAATAGGTGAGATGAAACTCGTCAAACTGTACACTAGAGGATTCTAACTAGTTCAAACTAAAACTATGGGCTACATAAAACTGCTGGTGCCTAGTGTTCTGTCAACAAAAATTATAATCCAATTCAAACCATGGTGTAAATTTTAGAAGATACATTCATTTAATCTAATCTATTGATGATAGATTAAAGATCTCATTAAGTTAAAAAGAGACATACACATTATTTTATAGACTATATACCTGAAAAGACTGCAGGCAAATGATTTTATATATATATGAGTAAACATAACTTTGGACACAAATGTACAAAGAAACATATGATATATGAAACCTAATTATTCATGAAAATGCATAGTAATTCTATTACTGTTTATATTATAAATCTTAACAATAACTAGCAGATATATCAAGAAGATAACTATAATTCCTACAATAGCAGTGCAATGTGCTGCACAAAAGCAGTTAATTAAATGATTATAATGCGTCTAAAAATTAGTGCTTTAATTGTATGAATATTTCTCCTAGAAAAAGAGAAATCTTAAAATGATTTCAGTACTTTTAGTTTATTATATATGTAGTAAAACCTGTATAAATATATATCAATAAAACTAAGAAGTTTCAATGAGATTACAAATCCGTAATAAAACATCAAAACCATACCACTTCAAATTTTTAAAAATCACATCTTTGGATACATTAATTTAAAAATATTACAGTAAGATATAAAGTCCATGAGAGGAAGGGACTTTTCTTTCTCAATGGCCAAATCTCCAGTGTCTGAACGCTGCCTGAAGCATATTAGGTACTAGATTGAACTGATAATTCAAAAAACAGGTTTAAAGAACCTGATTCATAAAACAGGTAATCATTCCAATACCAACTACAAGACAACGGCCAAAAAAAATTAACTATATACTTACAAAAGCTTTGGATGTTTCAAGCTTTATTATTCTAAGTTAATATAAATTCTAAACATACACTGACAAGTGAAAGCTACTCTATAAATAAACTGACAGCAAGGGAAATTGCTTCCAATGCCAAGGAGTATCTAGAAAATGAATCTGCATCATCAAATCAATAATTGATTATTTAACAGATGGCTTACGGTGACTGTAAAGTCAATGGGTGTCTACTTTGGGGCTCCTTAGTGACTAACACTATTTGTATTTGAAGATCAAAGAAACAGTAACTATGGAGACCAGCACTGTGTATACAGGCATGAAGTTTTATTCTCTCATATTCACGCAAACTAAAACATCTCGTCAGTCAATTAATTCACTGTGACTTCTAGCTTTTTCAAAGTTAATATTCCCTATGCCAGATATTTTTTCTTATACATAGTAACCTTTGAGGCATATCATCAAAATCCCTAATGGCGTATCTGGGTAAAATATCCTAATTTTATCAAAGATTTAAGATTCAAATTCTTTTAATTCCACACTGAACACAGTAGACACAGTCAGTAGCCATACACTTTTCTATAGTATGAAAACATCATAACATTTACCTACTTCTATAAAGTATTTTAAAATATTTACGCCTGGCAATGTTTCTGTTCTTTACTCCAAAACTTATTTTTTTAATGTGCTAACAGGGATTCCAGAACTCATTATTGGGATATTGTGTTTGTTCATCTAAGTGTACATCATCTCATAATATAATGTTCATTTAAAGAGTTTTAAATCTGTGCACAACACATAAAAATAATTTGTCCCACAATTCTCTACAAAAACTGTAAAATGACACTACAATTTTTTAAGAACCTTCTGTAGAGGCAATGGAAATTGACCTACATATTATATAACTGTATTTTTGAACACATGGTCCATTATTTTAAGTTTGGTACACACTATTAAAATTTATTTTCAAATGCATGAGCATTTTCCCTAACATCACATACTTTGTTCAGTAACGCATTATTTTTAAAAACATGATACAAATACTACAGAAGTTTAGGTTCCAAATTCTAGGAAAGAAAAAAAATGTTCCCTTTTTATCCAATTGACCCCTAGTCCCAGAAAGATATCCGCACTGATACCCACCGTCCAGTCCTCTGCAGCTCAGGCCCAGCGTGATGAGCAGCCTCTTTAGGGACCTCACCAGGCAAAGGGGCAGACCCATTGGGAAACACCGGAATCTTTCTCTTTTCCTATTTCATAAAAAAACACTTTCAAAATTCTCTTTTTAAAAAAGTGAGATGGCATCTTGATTTAAAGGAACATCAGATCTTACATGGTTTATATATCTAATCAGTACTCTGAGAAAAAAGAAATGTTTCCTAATGTAAACTTTTTAAAATAAATTGTACTTGTGAACCTAGTATGCTTTTATTCATATTTTAATTATATGGCTAGCCTTCTGCATTTCATATTGTAACATCAAGATACTGTAAAGCATATTCATACATATCATTTCAAATTAATATTCAGCAATAATGACAAATATATATATATCTTCCAAGAAATATAACTCAAATTTGTAAAAATATTGCTCATGTTAACCACTAAAAAACATACACATTAATTTCAAAAATGCTATTTTTTTCTTTGATTAAACTATTTCTCTTTTTAAAAAGACAAAATTGGTTTATAATTTTCCATTACATTTTATTTAAAATTCAAGAGTACCATTTCCATGATACAAGATCTTCTCCAACGAAGACAAATGAACAAGCTTTCAATTGGTTATCACAAGAGGTAACCAGGGAAAGGAGAGTGTGTGTGTGTGTGTGTGTGTGTGCGCACATGCACATGCACATGTAAGATGAACGAAATCAGAAAAGGAGGAGACAGAAAGAGATGTGTGATCCAGAAGGCCCTGAAGTCGAAGGCCCTGGCTGCAGCACAGATTTATACACACTGGGTTACATGGCATTTACAGACTAACAAAAGCCATTTTTAGGATTACCATCTGAAAATGTTAAAACCAAAACTAACTTACATCTTAGATCAAAGAGTAAAGAAAAACCAATCCTACAGAATTTATAGAAAAAAATTAAAAATATCACATTTCATAATCTATGAGATAAAGTTAAAACATCATACAAAAAATCCCTCAAAGACAAGCATTTATATTAAGAAAAATTTAAAAAGAAAAAAAAGGCAAAAAAAGTGAAAACAAAAATCTTTCCTAAAGGCAACTAGAAGAAATCAGATGACATAGATAACAACAAGAAATGAAATAAAATAAATAAACAAACAAACAGAAACATGATTTTAAAGAAGGAAATTTGGAATAATTTTAAAAGCTGGCCTGTTTGAAATAGATGGTACATGATTAGTCCATGAGCAACTAAGATACAGCAAGAGGATAACAACTTCACAAAATGAAGGAAATATTTGGAGAGACGCACAAAACTTGAATACCAGAAAATATAAATTACCAAAACTGATCTCACAAAAACCAAAGTTTACACAAACGAATATTTATAAAAGAAATAAGCAAATTGTTGAAGTGTACCATAGGACAAAAGATGTAAGCTCAAAAAATATTACAAAAGGATTTTTCTAAGTTTTTGGCCTAGTAATTCCATACTATTTCAGCTGTTGAAGAATCAGGAAAAGGGAATTCAGAAATTCTTTTCTACAAAACATGTACAATGATAATACCAACACATGATGGCAGAAATCTATGGACAAATTACTTACAAATGATGCAAAAAACTTAAAATAGCAGGCAGACCTCCAAGCCCAAGCTGAATTAACTCCAAGAATGCAGCATTTCACATTTAAGCAGTTATCAAAATAACTGATAAATATAGAAAAGTATTGTATAAAATTCATACCCTTATGAATATATTACCTTGAATATAATACCTTATATTAAAAATGTCAATAAGAAAAAAGATGGTATTTACCATGATAAAATGTGTGTTTTGGGCCACATAGCATATGTTTCTTAACAGAAGAAGTGCTACAGACACTGATGCCAGCTAAAGCCCCAGCTGGCTGGTTGCGCTCGATGGCAGGGTGCTGCCTAAGCTGTGCACTCCTAGATTTGAGCCATCGCCATCAGCACGGGGTAAACAGCTCACTGCCTCTTACTGCTGTAACAGATTTTAGTCAATACAATCAGACAACAGAAAAATGCTAGATGTATAAAATTTGGAAACGGATAAAACTGTCTCTTATAACAAGTGACATGACTGAAAACCACACACAATAAAAGGAGACAGCAAGACAAAAATACATATAACAGCATACATATTATATACAATTATATTACTATAAGATATATATGCAATGGGCAAGAAAATGAAACAAAGACCTCATCTGTAATTCAACAACAAAAAGCAAGTACTTATAAATACACTCAACAAGGTGTAAGTACATTGTACATAAGGCAACATTTGGGAGGATTAGTACAAATGTGTCATACAAAATAACTGCATTTATCGTTGGGAAGTTTGTACATGTACGAAACACACCGTAATGTTTTTTCATCTCCTTTCCCTTCTATTTCTCCCTGCTTTCTCCAATTCTAATTCCCCTTCCTATTTTCAAAAGCTATTTGTTTTTTTAATTCTTTTTTTTTTCCTTTTTCCCTTCCCTCCTTGCCTGTCCCTGCATTTCTTTCTTCTTTATCCCTTTTCCCATTTGAAAAAGAGCTCCTTACCTCCTTCTATTTTGTTCTTTATTTATATTTTGGGCTTCTCATAGGAGAGAAACTACATAATATTTAAACTTGTGTGTCTGCTTTATCTCACTCAACATTACTAAGGTCGAGAGATGCACCCGTTTCCTACAGATGCCTCATCTGTCACTCCCCATGGCAGAGTAGTACTCTACTGTACCACATTTTCTTTATCCATTCATCTGTTGATGGGCAAAAAAGCAGCTTCCAAGATTTAGTTATTACAAATTGTGCTGCTATACACATGGGTGCACATGTTATCAGTGTAACATGTTGACCTTAATCCTCTTGGGAAGATACCTGAAGGGGAAACAGCTGGGTCAAATGAAATCACCACTTTTAGTTTTCTGAGGATCTCCATACTCATCTCCATAGTGAGTGTACTAGTCTGCATTCCCACCAATAATGTAGAAAGGTTCATTTTTCTCTTACAGCCTTGGCAGTTTTTGCTATTCATTGATTTCTTGATAATGGCCTTTCTTTCTGGAATGAGATGGTACCTCAGTGTTGTTTTAATTTGCATTTTTCTACTGGCCAGTGATATTAAACATTTTTTTATGTATTCACTGGCCAGTTATATTTCTGAGAAATGGCTGTTCTTTTCAGGTAACCATGTTATTCTTTTCAAGTGACCATTTTTTGACTGGATGTTTTTATTTTGGGGGATTTAATTCTTTTGAGTTCTTTACATATGATAGATGTTAGTCCTCTGTCTGAGGAATAGCTAGCAAAATTTTATTCTTACTCTGCTGTCTATTCACTCTGCTGGTTGTTTCTTTTGCTGTGCAGAAGCTTTTTTAATTTGATATAACTTCGTTTGTTGATTTTCAGTGTAATTTCTTGTGTCACTGAGGTTTTGTCCATAAGGTCCTTGCCTATACCTATGTTTTCAAGCGTTTTACGTTTTTTATATTCCAGCACATGAAGTGTTTCTGTTTTAACACTTAGATCTTTGATCCATTTTTATTTTAGTTTAATGCATGGTGAATATATGGATCTAGACTCTATCCTCTACATGTAGATATCCAATTTTCCCAACACCATTTATTAAAGAGGCCGTCTTTCTTGCAGTGGGTATTTTTGTTTTTGTTTTGTCTTTTTGAGACAGGGTCTCATTATGCAGTTCAGGCTGGCCTTTGGGTTCACTTTGTAGCCCAGGCTGATCTCAAATTTTCAACAATCCTTCTGCCTCAGCCTCCCAAGTACTGAGATAATGCACCTGGTTAGTGAGCATTTTTGGCCTCTCTGTCAAAGATCAAATCACTGAATTCATGTCTGGGGTTGCTTCTGCTTCTGTTTCCTCTACTGACCCCTATGTCTGTTTCTGTACCAGTACCATGCTGTTTCTATCACTGTAGCTTTGTTAAATTTTTATAAGTTAAAACATAGAATTTAAAAAGTATTCCTAAGTGATACAAAACTTAACTTGAAAAACAAAAAAAATCAACAGGGGAGAGACATACCATGTTCTTGAATAGAAAGATTCAATGTCAAAGATGTTGATTCTCCCTCAGTTCATTGAGAAATTTAACTATTATCACAACTGTTTTCTTAAACCAGGAGGTTTTATTTCTGGAAATAGAAAGCTAATTTTACATAGAAAAATAAATACGCAGAGATAGCCAAGAAAAATATGAGAGGACAAAGTCTAGATTTATCAAATATTAAAATACACTTATTGGATATTTAAAAATCTCAAAACAAACAATGCAGAATTTATTCATTAATAGAATGAAAAAAACACCCAAAACCAAGCACAAATGCAGATGAAATGTAGTTTCAGCGAAGGCAGCATTGCCAATCAAGGAGCACATATACTGGGCATGGTGACATACACCTGCAGTCCCAGAATGCAGGAGGCTGAGGCACAGAAGACCACAAGGCCTGTCTGAACTACAGATAGAGTGAGGCCCTATCTCAAAAGAAAACAAACAAAAAGGGAAGAGAAAAGGGCAGTGCTCACTTTTTAATGAATTGGGAGAAGCAGACAACCATTAGGAAAAAAGAAAAAATTGGATGCATAACAACACATAATACACTATGATAAATCCCAAAGAATCACAGAATGACTTAAATGGTTAAATATAAAGGAAAGGGGAGGAGGGGTACTGAACAAAAGATAATCAGGAATATTCAACGTCACTAACTACAGTGCATTAAAATCCAATTAAAATATATGATGTATCAAGATAACACCAGAGTGAAAAATATGTGAAGGCTTAAATTAGCAACATATCATATTAATGAAAATGTAGAGATACAGACATCAGTGTAGGAGTCCAAAACAGTTCAAAGATATAGAAGAGATCTGGGTAATATCTACTTATCTTATAAATGAATGCCCCCTTGAACCAGCAATCTGGTATTTGGCGATCTAGCCTACAGGTATATTGGTACAAAACCAAAATGGCATATGAGTACAGTGACACAGTTTTTAACAACAAATGCCTAAAAATAACCAGGGCCCAGGAATAAATTAAACAATGGTATGTCTATAAATGGAATACGAGAAAGCAGTAGATAAAAGAATAAAAAAAATTTCCATGATTTCTTATTAACAGGTCTCTAGGATATTTTGTTGTATAGAGTGTGTATCCCTTATCTAACAACAGTTGGGACTAGAAATGTTGAGATTTCAAAGTTTTTCAGGTATTAGTGTATTTGTATATACTTCATTGGTTGAGTATGCTTAATACGAAAATCCAACCTGAAACTTTTTGAGCAATACTCAGTATAAGGAGCGTTATATCAGTATTCAAAAAGTTATACATTTCAGACTGTTCTGAATTTCAGGCTACAGGTGCTCAATCTGTATGGAAGAAAAGCAAGGTACAAAGTAATATATCTAACATGAGAACTTTTGGAAAGAGGAGGAAGAAACATGGCTGTATTACATGAACTGAATAAAATTAGAAGAAAAAACAAAAACTACAAATGGTCCCATGGGTGGTAGGTAAAAGGGAAAGATGTTAAAAAGGCCAAGTACAGATGCAACAGCTCAAAATACACCTCTTTGAATGCTTTTTGTATGTATGACTATGTTTCTCATGGTGCTAGGATCAATTCCAGGGCTTCACACATGCTAGGCACACTCTCCACCACAAAGCTACACTGCCCAGGCAACAGTTTTGGTTTCTGAATCTTAAAAATACATAACCCAAAATTTTAATTTAAAATGTTTTAGTTAAAATACTTCACAGAGAGGTTCCAAGTTCTTACCTGAGAAGGGACACTTTTTGGTGGCTCTATTCGGATGGAAGGGTCCCACTCACCCGGAGGTAGGACAGTTACTTGATCTAAAAATTCATCAATTCCAGACAAAAGGTCATTTCTGTCTTTCGCTTTATAAGCTACATCATGAAAAATCTAAAGAAAAAAACACTGAGATGAGGATTTTAAAGATGAAAGAAAATTCTATACTTAGTACATCCATTTTAAGTATCATTCACAATAAAGATAATTACCTAAAAACTCATACCTCAGGCAGACACTACTATGCCGCCCTGCCTATGAACTATAAAAGGAAAGGTAACCTACTCTTAGTATGATCAGATAAGCTAACAGTAACAAACAAAATATTGATGTGTTAAGCCAGAACAATTAAGAAATATTGTTGTTGAGAAAATATTTGATTATTCATTATGAAATCCAATACTGTGGCATGTACTACTGCTCTTATGACACTTAAATATTATTTATCCTAAGGGAATAATAAGCATAGATGCACACTATTTAATGAAAATATTTGCTGGTTACCTTCTATTTGCTAGGAATAATTCTAAGCACTATAGATGAAGAAATGGAAACAAGATGAATTCCTTACACTTGAGAATCTTTTCAAGCTGTGTGTGGTGGGCCACACTTATGACCCCAGTCCACTGAGAGGCTGAGGTAGGAAGATCTCAAGTTTGAACACAGCCTGGGAAACTCAGTGTCTTAGCAAGATTGTTGCAAAATATATGTAAAAAAAAAAAACAGCAGGGAGTATAGTTCAGTGCAAAGGCCTCAGGATCAATCCCCAGTATCACTACCAAAAAAATAATGGTTAAAATAAAAGTACTTTTTTAGTAGGGAAAAAGATAGCTAAACAAGGTAATTAAATAAACATGTAACTGCAAGCAATGATAAATGCTGTAATGAAAAAGTAGGAAACAGAACAGAAAGCTGATGGAGAAAAATGTTTGAAGAATGAACAGGCAATAAAGTAGCGCCGACATAAACGATAATTTTTAAGCTTCACTGTAAAAGACAGGAGCATTACAATTTAATTTTGTGATCACTATGTCTAAGAGACGTCATTTACCTCATCGGTCATGAGGGTGGCTATAGATCTGCCAATTTCATGATACTGTGATGCCTTGCCTGCTGGACCCAGTAACAGAAACAAAAACCTAAGGGAGAGCACAATATACAGATTTAAAAATAAAAATCTAGGCAGCCATTTTTTAAAAATCACTGCACTGTAAACACAGAAACACTGCTCAGACCCTTGCCCGATCCCCGTAAGAATCACTAAACCACCAGCAAGCAGTCTCTCAGCCACTACAGGCATGAAATGAATTTCCTATTCTGTTACCACTTCATAACTTCCTTAAGGCAAAATAGTAATTAAAAAGTATTTTTCATTAAAAATTCTCATCTTCTGTAACTTTTTGTATGAAATAATCCAGTCTGAATGGATGACATAATCTGTAAATAAAAGGAACAGCAATCCCATTAAGTACTTGAAAGTAAACAAAGTAGTTCTGAGTACATACACACAATGAATTGGGGTATACCTCAGTGAGGACACGACTGCCTAGCTTACACCACCGAAACTAAAGTCTACACAAAAAATCTACAGTTCCTCAAACTACAATTCTGGGCAAAAATTTTTCATATGCAGGCATGAGATTTCAGTCAACTTAAGTCTACTGGAAGGAAAAGGAACTTTTATTTATGATGCCAAATTTAACATAAAAACTTTTATTATTCTAGTGACTATATAAAAAAGTATTAATTTCCCCCATGATTATATATTTGTTTGCACTACAGTAAAGAATTAATATTCATATTGATGCCAGATATAATGGCACATATCTATAATGCCAGCACTCAGGCAGCTGAGGCAAGAGGATCTCCATGAATGAGTTCAAGGTCAGCCTGGACAACATAATGAGTTCAAGACCATGCTGAACTACATAGTGAGACCCTGCCTGGAGGGGAATCACATTTATCCTAAGTAGTGTTTATCCTCTTTCTTCTATTAGCGATTACATATGAACGCACAGAATTATTTTTTCTCACATCAACATTGCATCATTAATGAAAACTTAGCAAACTTAAAGCATATTAAAAATAAGTACTATATATTCCCATCAGCTCCTTTTATTCTTTGTACATATAAAATATTTTAAAAATAAGTCACATTTACAATTAAAATTCCAAAGCTAGTAAACTAGACTGTCCTTTCTATGGCTAATAAACTGGTAACTCTTTATAAGACAATTCTTATGGATATTACTCTTGGCTTAACTTTTAATTTATAATGTGTAACAACCCAAAAATTTTTATCAGACCAAAACAGAGCTTTGTGTCTACTTCAAAGGCATTATTCCATTTAATCAACCTCATAAAATATCTTCATTTTACAAGTAAAACTTTGAACATTTCAGTCAGACTTGACGCCAGTCCCATAAAAAGTTCAGCGGCAGAGATTCAACTCTATTCTCTGACTCCACTACTTGCACGTAACATTAGATAAATATGGAAAATGCATATCAAAGCTACTAACATAGCTCAGTTTTATAGTATGTGTTTGGTACATGCAGAGTTCTAGGTTCAATCCCTAACCCAAGCACACACAGCTACACACTGATTTAAATGTTTAACTTAAAGCTACGAAGATATTAAACTGCTTATAAAGGTACAAGGGAAATTTTTTTTCCTAAAAGAATTTTTATTTTATTTCCTAACTTTGAAGAAAAGCTAAGTCTAACACTCAAAACATGCTGGTACAATGACCCACACTAACAATGAAAAATAGCTTTCTGACATAAAGCAAGATATTTGTTCTGCTGGTGGATAAAAACGTTTGACCGTGCTCAGAAAACACGAATCGCAACTAACTCTTACCTGGTAGGAACAGGGACCTCGGTCAGCCCCGAGAGGAGGACAGCAGGAGCCAGTCTGACAAACGCAATTATAGGTCTTTCCAGAAAGTCCACTTCTCCCACCAGAACATTAGATGCCTCGGCTCCCGTAGGGATCTTCCTCATGAAATTCATGTCAACCTATTGACAAATAAATAATTAACAATCAAGTTCTCATGGTACTTACAAAACTGTTCAGAAGGAAACAGAAAGAAAAAAATGCTTTTACAGACTATCTGCTATGTAAAACTTGATCTAAAAAAATTTATAAATGCCAAAATTTCTACAAATATAAAGAATGACATAGACAAATACAAAAAAAGCAAGCAAAATATTTATCATACTACTACTGAAACTGTCACAATTTTTACCACTTCAGAGATTTAAACTATCAGGCATAAAACGAGAAATTTTTCAATGAATATAGCATTATTCATTAAAAACTATTAAGGACATACAGTTCACAAACTAAAAAGGATTCATGAAATTATACACAGTGCTAAAATATATTCGTAATTTTCTGTGTTTTAATTTTAGAAATGAGTAAGTCCCTTTAGATGTTTATAAGTCTCTCTTTTAAAAATTCTAATGCCCCCTGGTATTTTCATTAAATAGAAAGTGTTATTTATAACTAAACTCTACAGCCCTTATTGGTTCAGATCTATAATGCCATAATAAGTGAAATTTAGTTGCCTGTGTATAATTACAAGGAAAAGGTTACAAACATGATACTAAATTATGTCAACGTCTTCATTTAGACAGTCCCACACCAGTCACTAAACGGTCACTTACGGGGCTAGCTACTAGACACAAAAGCAGCACTTACAGCGGGCCTCGTGAGTCCCACACCCAGTGTGCCACAACTACAGTGCCAGGAGGCAGACTCCTGCCCGACAGGAGACAAGGAGGTGGACACAGGAGAGGCCAAGTAAAAAAAAGGCAAACTGTGACAGAGGAACAAAAATAAACGGCAACCGCCACGTCTAGAGGCGATCTATACTGTAAATTACATTGACTTACACATTTAACAGAATAAATCACAATTAACACTCCATTTTATTGCAAATAGCAGCATACCGCTAAAAGTATAGTAAGGAGAAATACACTGTAACAGCCTTTCCACATAACCAAAATCCCTACTGGAACACCTTCTATAATTTTAGGGTGTGAGGTTCAGCAAAACTATAATGCAAGTCATTTAAACATCTTTGATAAAATGTGACTTGAAAGCCTCACATGACAGAATAAAAGGCTAAAGATAAAACAGAACCTTGCTTGACATATCACAGTTAACAAGAGCCTTATACTGGATGCAAAACTATTTAGGTACCATCCTGCAACAATGCAGTATTATAAAGAAAGGACACTGACTGCATATAATCAGCTGCTCATAAGTACTCAAAATGTACATTTTTAATTCCTTTATAATTTAAGCCTTTACCTACTCATGGGGAAACACCGATATAGTTCCCATTGGCATTCCAGAAAGTACTAACACCTTATGACAGTAACTCAGGATCACAGTATAGCCCAGGAAAGACTGATTCACTAGTGCTGTAACATCATTCCCAGAATTTGACCTTTCTAGTGCTTGTAGCAACAGAACAAATGACTGCATTTCAAAACGTAACAAAATTTCATGACATCTATGGGTAGGTACAGATAAGAACACCATATTAGTTACACAGCCTGTTTTTTCAGGATTGCTGAAGCTATAAGCATATAGTTTTTCAAATTCTTGGAAGTAATCTCTCACAATTTCTGACCTTAACATATTACAAACATCACATGCAGAAATGTAAATAGCATTCTACTAAAAAATTATTATAATCCATGATGTTGACACCACAAACTCTAATTTCTCAGTAATGATTATGAAATGAATAAAACTATATAGTTAATGGCTTTAATGGCTACATTACCTTGCTGAAATCAACAGTACTATTTTCTCTGCTTCCTCCACTTCCATTACCTTTAATTTCTCCACTTTTACTACTGTCCAAGTTTCCAGGAGCAGACTGTGGAGATGCTAAAATACCTGTATTTAAGAAAAGACACAATTCCAAATTAATGAGGAGGTAGTTCACTTTGTAGCAACTCTGCTCAGATCCTCAAAGTGACAGTTTATTATAAAAGCAAATGTGCAATTAAAAAAAAAAAAAGTGCCAGGTGTTAGTATCATACCAGCAAAACTAGAAAAATATTTTAAGCAATGATGAAGCTATACATTTTAATATTTAAACTAATTGAAATTTACAAAAATGGTGGCCTTTGAAAACATAAAGTGAGTCAATATGGAACCAGAAAAGGTGGAAGAAAAATCTGAGTCTGATTACTACGTGAACTGCACTGAGCTGAATGACATCTAGCTACACTTAGTATGGTCACATCAGTAAGTATACAAATTCCCTAGTTAGTGAAAGGTGTAACTCAGAAAAGTTAGTTTTTTAAGGCTAAAATTTTCTTTTATATTTGTAATGTCCTATTGTCATTATTCCTAAGAAATATAACTTTAAAATATGTGGGGTTTGGGGGGTTTTGTGGGGGAAGGGGGACTTAAACTGAGGATCAAACTCACGACCTTGCACTTGCCAAGCAGGCACTTACGCCACTGAGCTAAACCCCTGGCCCTAAAATATGTGTTTTACAATGTACGTGCATAATATTAAAGGTTTTATAATCCAAGAGACTGTTTGGTGTGTAATTAATTCTCTAACCTATGATTCAGACAAACCTGTAAAACTAGCTTGTGTTTTGTGATAGTTGTTTGAATTACAATGATAAACACATGATCAAGTATTAGTATATTCATGTGACATTCAACAGTATTTCACAGAAATCACCTAAAAACATGGCTTAGTACATGACTCATGATCAGCAATACAAATTCTGCAAAAAGTGCAAATCTCAAAATTTGCCAGATAGTGGTACATGAGGCAGAAGGATCCCAAGTTAAAACACAGCCTGGGCTGCTTAGCAAGATCCTGCCTCCAAAACAAAGGGGGGCTGTGGGGGGTGGTATGTAAGCAGCTCAGTACAAAGTTCTCAGGTTCAATCCCCAGTATCAATAAATAAATAAATAAATAAATAAATAAATAAATTCAAGTACATTTCACAGATTTCTACCATTAAATGCACCTTTTTTCCCAAACACCAAAGATTTGCTAAATCAATATAAACTAATTAATATTCAAAATACTGATTATCAATAGTTACTGAAATACAACCAGCTTAGTTTTAATTGTGCCACACAATATAGTGATCCACAGAAATTCAGCTAAAATTTGCCTTGTGGTTAAGGAATATAACCTTTGAAGTTAATACTGGTAATCAAGTTCTAGAATTTTAAGCATATTAGATGTATCTGATGCATCTAAGAGTTTTTAGATTTGTAGAATTATAACTAACGAATACTGTTAAGCACTCTGTTAAATACATAAACTATGATTATGACTTTGAAACTCTGAGTATAAAAACAACTGTTATCAAGTCCTGTGCTCATTCTCTGAACAAATTAAACAGTTCTGAGGTGAAAACTATTTCCTAGGACAAGTCATTTTCCAGAGTGTTTAGTAAGGAAAAGTTATTAAGATTTCTCTTTGACTTTTGTTCCTAACCATCTAGAATAACGTGCCTTCCTTGTCTATGTAGAGAGAAAGAGTTAAGTAGAATTTTCCAGTGGTTTCCATCTATTTCCACACAAGAAAATCAACAAGAACATCACAAACATACTGGTGATAACTATCATTTAATATTACTTTCTACTGCTTAACTGTGCCATCTGTGGGTATACAGTCAAAAGAAAATTTAATTCTGTACAGTTTATCAGAATAGTCACAGCCACCAGATTTGGGGGAAAGAATAAAATTAGAAAGTTGCAGAGCAAAGTAACAATATGGTAGGAATGGTTGGACAACACAATATGGAACTCAAAAATAAAGCTAGAAAGTCATCTGGTCATTTGGCTAACCAGGTCATCTTGAATCTGATCCTTCTTAAAAATTAGCAAGTCAGGTGCATGTTAAGCATTTTCCACCACTATCCTCTCTTGTGTAGTCCTTCCAAATCTCAGCTACATGAAAGCTGTTTTCTTAACCAATAAATCAACCTCCCTGTTCCTATAATGAATTCCTAATGCTCGGAATTAAGTTACCCCTCAAAACGGTCTTCGTCATTAGCACTGATAACTCAGATGACTGTATTTCTTTGCGTGGGGGAAAAAAAAAAACATTGTGCATGTGTGTGTGTGTGTGTGTGTGTGTGTGTAAATGAAATCAATGATGGGATTTAAAAATCATATTCAAGTAAACCTATTTTTTTATACTTGTATTTTTTTTCCTAAATAGCAAGTCTAATTGGAGAAAGGCAAATCAAAGATTTCTGTTTTCTGTCTTTAAAATGTTGAAAGTAGTAACAGTGCAGTGGCTCTCAACCATGGGAGATCACGGTCCTCACACACTTGGCTGCAGGACTGGGGAGAGCAAGTGACAGCTCATACACAGAGACCAGAGATGTTGCTTAAATAGCCTACAAAACACTGCCCTCTCCCGCCAAGCCATGCAGCAAAAAATTATCCAGCCCAAAGTATTAACAGTGCCAAGGCTGAGAAATGAGTTATAAGAAAAGCATAGTTACAGATAATAAAAGCAAAATCACCTTTTTTAAAAAACTATCCTCCAAAGAATATCTAATCCACTTTCTCTTTTAATACAGGGATGCATAAATGGTGACTCTATCATGACACTGGTCTCTCCAAAATGAGGCTGAGGCCACTCATCTCTAATATTACATTAGACTTCAAAGGGAATTTTGCAAGTGTTTTAAGCACCAAAGGTAAACAGGAAATAATGGATTGCTGCTCCTATGACTTTTTCTCAGTAACTGCCAGCCTTCCCCAGATGTCCTGTTACATAGTAATTGTGAGTTTTTTCTTGTCTTTAGAAATTCTCTCTTCCAATTTCTTTTCAGAAAAGCTTCTAAATCTTATTGCAAAAAAATAAGGAGAAAAAAATTATGTTCCTCAATTCTCAATTTATTGCTCTTTAGGATAGCTAGCTCTTTTTAACATAAGAGTACTTATTTCTCAATAGTTATTTCTAGGTTTTTACCCCTCCTATGTTCAGTTACTTCATTATTAAACTATCTTTTTCATGAAGCACTAATAAAATTCACAATAAAATACTACAGTATAGATTTTGTTGTAAGTAGATCTGAGTTCAAATCTCTGATTATTTACAATGTGATTAACTCAGTCATTTTTCATTTGTAAAATAGTGTAATAGCAATCTCATCAAATTGTTACAATAATTAGAAATAGTTATCTGAGAAGTACCTATCACTGTGTCTAGCACAAACTATAAAACAATGGTAGACATAATCAAAATGAATGATACCATGATGTAACCATATAATTCCATTTACATTTCTAAGAGTGCAAATTTTTTTGGAACTATATAATGAACTTTAATTAAATGTTCTTGCGATTGGATAAAGCCAATAGAGCGAAAGAGGTCTTTCACACAGTGGCAGGAATACAAGGATGAGCAGGCACAGGATTTAAGCTGTTTCATTTATATCATCTAACTTCTTGAGTTCTTAAAAAATGAGTACATGTGCCTAACTCACAAACATCTGCATACACACTGAATAAGGTAATTTAGTAACTAAACAGTCACTGAAGTGTTAGGTAATATCAGAAGGCTAGAGAAGTGTGTAATACGTAATTAAAACTACTAGTTAGTATTGGTATGTATCATGTTAATGCTTAACTAAAGTATGAATAGCCACTAATGAATACTTTTATAAAATTTAGAAATCTTTGCCAGGGGTTTAACTCAGCAGCATAAATGCTCGCCTGGCAAGTGCAAGGTCATGAGCTCGATCCCCAGTACCAAAAAAAAAAAAAAAAAAGACAAAGAAATCTTCATATAATCAATGTGTAAGATCCAAAACTATTCATAATTTACAGACCTTAAATAAAATATGCTATAAAAAGTTTTATTATGGAATCATTTCTCTAATTCACATATGAAAATCTACTCTTAAGTATAAAAAAATCTTACCCTTAAAATATCAAAAAGTTTTGTATTAAAGTTTTGTATCTGCCATTAAGAGAAAGGACAACTAAAGTCTATTCAAAAATATAATACTAGTCTTAAACACGCAGTTGGATATTAGAGAACCTTAATCTTCATAGAGACAAAATGAAAAAAAGAAACAATGACTTTCTCTGTTAAAGGCTAAAACATGATCTATTTTCTTTGGGAGAAAAAAGCATCAAATAGATAAACAATCCATCACTTGATTAGCTATCTTACTTATATGTGTTTATTCATCTTATGAGTGAACTGCACAACATACCACTCTTTTAAATAAATGGTGAATGATATTAATTATAAAAAAAAATCCTGGCTTCTGAACTACATTCCAATGCCTTAACCACTAAAATTTTAGTGAAAATGCTGAAAAGGGATTAGATTGTAACATAGTTTTCTCTGTAGTCTTTTTAAATTTGTATTTTTAGTAATTCTAATGTAAAATATACTATAAATAAAAAAACATGCAAAAGTCAAAATAAATTACAAGTGTTATCTACATATGCTGCTCAAGTTATGTGCTGAAAGCATTCCAGTGCAAGTGATCCAGAGGCACAAAGCACCACACATGGAAGACTGGGAATAGTTGCCTGGAGTTAAGTCAACATTTTCCTCATTCTTCTGCTCCTGGCCTTCCAGAGCTGCTAAGTCTTCCTCAGGCGGATGGATTACTACAGTGGGGATATCATCACTGGCAGGTGAGACCAGTAGCTCTGGGGCCTGAGGCTGCCTCTGCTGGAAGCTTCTGGAGGTCAGGCGACTGAGGCTAGGGCTGGAAGGAGGGCTGTTCTGAGGGGTGGGCACTGGGGTCGTGCACCTTGAGCCTGCAGGGGTTCCAGCTCTTGAAGCAGGAAGAAGGTGGCTGAGAAGAAGAGATAAAGGCGACTCTCCTCTCAATGAAAGGTTTGAGGCAGAGAGACCTGTTCGCAAAGAGTGGTGGGAGGCTGAAAGGCCTTCCCCTGAGATAAAACAAATAAATGAAAAATGATGAAGTTCATTGCAGAAGGCAAATACAGAAACACAAAAATCAATCAACACTGTGAACTGCAAGCTTTAAAGGCCCCAAATATCCAGTTCATGCTGTGAGGTTTGGCATGTCAATCACATTCTTAAATATTACAAAGTCACTGAAAAGTTGTTCAAACTGTAATTTGTTCCATGAACATATAATAAAAAGGAAAAAATGGTGGAGAACAATATTCCGTTAGAAATTAGTATAGCCAATAGTATGGCATTTTAAAAAACAACACTCAATACAAAATTACTGCTTAAATAATTAATAAATGGCAAATGAGAAAACAAAATCAGAAAGAGAACCCAAACCAAAACTTACCAGCATGGACCGCTTATATTTAGTACATTTTTCCTGTATTTTACCATATAGCTACAGATAATTATCCCTCACAAGAAAAGTCCACATTAACACTGGCTAACAATTTCTAACATACAATTGATATTAAATATGTATAATATTAAGTTAATAGGGCAGGGTTGTACTCTCAAGTGAAATTTAGAGATGCAAAACAGGTTATGGGAACTTTTTTAAAAAGATAATTACAAAGTTAAATTTAAAGCATACGTATTATTGAACAGTCTAAAGACACTTAGTAATAAATGTCCTAAGGTGAGTTTCTTGTTTCTAACATCACAAATCCATTTAACCAAATATATGCAGTCACTGAATTAACTAGGTAAAAAGCATTTAATAACAATAGTAACAAGATAGTCTATAATACATCAGAAGATATGCATACTTATAGTTAAAACATCTAGTTCTATTAGTGGAGCTGAAAAGAATAACATTCCTTTTGTCTGTTTGTTTTAGGAGAAATCCAACAACTTCTGTTGCCTAAGTTATCAAAGCTACATGTTCAAGGGATCTCAGAAGTATTATAAATACTAACTTTTAATCCATTATCTCTTTTTAATTAAAACAAGCTACATGCAGAAAGTGTTAAATTATGATCACAATAACATGATAAAATGGCAGCTAAAGGAAAATAGTAATTATCTTACAATTAAAAGTAATCAAATTAAAATCAGAGAAATCACTGCATACAAGGAATAAAAATTTAAGCCTTTAGGTAACTTCAATTCACTAAAGTAGAAAATATCCAGAAAGAAAGGTAAACTGAGCCATATATGGCTTACTTCTAAATTAAACTTAGGTTCACAGATACAATTTTAGACACATGCATACATGTTTTAGTGATCAAATGGTCAAATTAAGCATCTAACATTGAGCTACAAATAATTACTGCCAATTTTAGGGGTGCTGAAGTCCATCAGCTGTGGCAGTTTGCTTCTACAACACTTACAAGTCATACTACCATTTCAGAGAGAAAAACTGGAGAGCAGAAAGACTGTGCTCTGCATGCGTCACTACTGGACTCCTCTTAAGTTTTGGACAACAGGAGCAGCTACAGACAATAACAACCCTTAAAGCTACTCTAATCTTTGGCTCCTGAGCTGTAGATTCCCTGTCATCACAGTTCATGCCGAGAGCCAAAATAGAACCCCAATGATGGACTCCTCCACCTTAGACAGACACAAACAGGGCAATCCCTCCCTGTATGTCCGCCTGAGTCACTGACGGAGGCTAATGACTTCAAAAACACTCACTGTCTTCCCACGGAAGAGAACAGAGCTGGAGTCTATGCAACAGGTCCCAGTCATTCCCCATTGCCTGAAAGACAGCAACTAGGCCATCCTCAGTGTAACAGAGGTACTGTTACAAAACCGCACGAATAAAGAGCAGTGAAACAGAACACTAATCCAAAACTACTGGATTATGCTTGTGGTATATACAGCGTATTCAGGGGACAGAGGAAAAAAAACACTTAGGAAAAAATATCCTAATACAGGTATAGTAAAAAGGTTCAAACTCAAGATTGAGAATTTTAAAAGATTAAAATAAATTGCAGGTTAGAATTTATCCCTTTGTAAAATCAGTTATAAACTGTGAAATCTTGAAACAAAAAAGAAGCAATTCAGGGTCAAGGAGTTTGACAGTTTCAATTAGAAGAAATTAGTCTGCGCCATATTAACAATAAATGCTTAATTTTTTCATCCAAGTGATTTCTACAAATCACTGTTATATTTTAAAGAAAGCTACTTCAGAAATGATATTTTTTTGGCCTGGAGATTTAGCTCAGTGGCATAAGTGCCTGCCTGGCAAGCATGAGGTCAAGAGTTCAATCCCTGATACCGAGAAAAAAAAAAAAAAGAAATGATATTTTTAAAGGCACAAACAACAATACTTCATAAAAAACAATCAAAAAAAGATATGAAATACCTAAGTATCTGGAACTATCATCTCTCTATCCCCATAGGTTAACCGTAATGTGTTAGAATGCTGTTAGAAAAGAGTTAGCAAACACTGGATGCCACAACTTATCTCACCATTCCTTTCAAGCAAGTGAGGGTCAGAATGTTTCTTGCCTATGTCTGCAAAAGATCGAACAAGCGGAATCCGACTGGTAAATCTTTTCTCATTCTGATGATGATGTCTCTTCAGGAGCGCTTCTCTGACATTCTCTCTTATGGACTCATCTAACTGACCAGAGGCTATCATGTTGTCTAACACCATATCTGTTCAAAGGAAAAAACAGTTACTGTTAGTAGACAATAAAGTAAATGTGACGTAAGACAAACTAAACCACTCTAGAAAGTACTATGCACTCTAATACTAAATAATGCATGCATAAATGTCAACATTATCCATACAGTAAAAGGGAAATGACAGAGACCCTTTTCTTACCATAAATACCATTATTTATAAAAAGGCCACTCTTAACACTTTAATAGCTTTCTCATTATTGACAGTGCCTTTCTACATCGATGTAATAAATTCTATTTTGATGAATATTTCATAACTTTGGCTTTCTAAAATACGAAGCTAACTTATAGGGTCATCTCATACCTTCCTCAACCTGTTCTCCTAGGTAAATACATGGGCCTACTCATTCCCTCATTTGTAATTTACTGAGTACAGCAGTTAACAGAGCAGAGCACGTCTTTTCCAACAAGTAGAAACAGCAATGAGAAAATAAACTATCATGAATAAATTCAAAGAGGAATAAGCCAAGTTGTGACAGCACTGTGGGAAATGAAGAGACTGATGGCAACTTTGTACATTACCATGGTGACATTATTTTTAATTGATAAATTATGTATAAAGATTTTAAATAGTGGCACTAAACTGAGACTGTTTTTACAGAGCCAGATTTTCAAAGCTGTAAGGTCACTCTAAAAAAAAACTGAAAAAAAAAAACCAACCTCACAGGCAAACACAACCTCTAGCAACACAATTACGACAGCTCACTGTCAGGTGAACTCCAGAGTGGAACACCTTTACTGAAAGTACACACTACGCTGTATTGTGTGGTAACTGCAAAGCCAAACTAAAACCCCTATGTCCACACTCGATATTCCTCACACTGACTCAGTTTTTCAGTCATTCATCCAAGTAAGGACTTCAGCAATTTAAACACCTACAGCACATGCTGAAGTTCAACAATCAGTTAAAACTGAAGTCTGAGAAATCCATTAAGTTTATGGTTCTCTAGACAATCAAACACTATAGATTTTTTTTTCCTAAGGAAGCAATGTATGGTCAACAATCACAATGTCAAACTCATTACCACTTCACATGATTTTGGTTTTAAAGATTTAGAGTTAGTGGCCAAACAACTGTATGGTCGCTTTTTCCACTTTCTACTTATATATGATCCTTCAAATCTCTCTCCATTTTCACACTATACCTACCAGTGTTCAGGTCATCATCACTTCTTGCTTAGATTATTCCAAGAGAGCAACTAGAGAACTTGCTTCTAACCTCTTCTTAATCCAAAGCCCCCCCGCAGATGGTGTGGTGGCACATGCCCCAAATCCCAGCCCTGAGGCAGGAGGGTCACCATTTTAAGGTCAACCAGAGCCAACTCACATTTTATTGGCAAAATAATCTTTCTGAAGACTACCTCAGGATCACACCAGTCCCCAACTTAAAAACCGGCAATACTGTCAAAGTAACTACCAAATAAACTCTTAACTTCTTAATCCTATAAATCAAGGCTACTGCTAATATATCTTTAACACTTTCCCAACATGTATCTACAAATACTCAAGAAATCTGTCTGCTTTTGTGAAACTGAAGTATGCGTCTCTACGTCTTTAGACTTTGCCTTCTGCTCTGAGTCCTCCTCAGAACACGTTTTCTTGCAATACCTGCTCCTGTTACAAGTACTCAAAGTCTGTGAGTAAGCTGTACAATTAATGTTCTCTGCAAATCTTCCTCAACTTGCTCCAAAAAGAAAAAAAAAACCCTTTCATCTCCAAATTTGGAGGAAACAGACTATCTTATTCACTCTCTTCATGATACTTTTATGTCTAATGCATCCTTCTTCTCTAAACTTGCCCAAACAAAAAGTGTTATGTATTTGTGACTACTACTCATCCCATCTGGGCAATAATGAACGTTCAATATACTACTGCTAAATGAATCCCTAAAATGTCACTTTATTTTTATTTCTTTATTTTCTTGTCATAACACTGTTTTACAATAGCCTATTCCATACTTTTCTACTTTAAATTTGACTTTAACAGAACAGTAGCTGGCTGGTCTCTCAGGCCATGCCTGGAGGGTACAGGAAGCAATCTTTGTGTTACCCACTTGGTATGACACTGGGCAAAGTGCACAGAGGCAAAAGTGCCAAACTGGGATTTGTACCCACATAATGACGTGGCTAACAAGTTTTGCATATGTTTACCTGAGCATCACAGGGGGTAAAATACACCCACATAACTTTCGTTCTGTAAACATGTATTTTATCATAATGGAATCTGGGGTGTGATTCACAATAGCTGTGCCTAAGGCAAGCAAAAACCATCTTGGCAAATGAACAGCAAGGTAGAGCTCCAAAGCACAACAGATTAGCCACAAAATGTTCAACACTAAATTTTGTGCATTTAGGATTTTTTTCAAAACAAGTTTTCTTTTGATTTTTCTGGTAGAAGTAGCCCAATTCAGTACAAAGGCACATGAAAAGCCAGATTTACAAGTTTTGGAGGCAATAGAAAGTGAATCATCAGATTACTAATGCATGGATAATGAAGATAATTGACTTTACCATTGGCTGTGTGAGCTACAATTCTTGTGACAATGAAATGGAGTCAACCAATATAGACACAGGGAATGCAGATCTCCTTGACTCAGATGATGAAGAAAACTGCAATGTGAGTATATGTTTTGCTGGTGAAAACGGCACAAAACAGTCTCACAACCAAATACAAGATCCAGTGCTAGAACTAGATCCAAAAATATAGCGAGGATCTTGGCATGGGTGAAATTTATTGGATGGAATGCCAGCACTGCCATTCAGTGTTGGAAATGTAACAGACAAAATGCTACAAGACGTGAAATACAAAAATGCTTATATACAAGGAAAATGTTCTGTATGCACCAATGGCTATGCTCGAAAATATGACACCTTACTAAGCTAAATTAAAGTATCCAGAGGTTGACTGTATTTACCAGGGCTTTCTCACAGTAATTGCAGGAATGTAAAAGACTTAGGCAAAAGTGATGGTGGGTTGGAAGTTTCAAAATGGGTGTGGGTTTGAGATTTGTAGAATAACAATGACACGGTAGACTTGGTTTCCTTCAAAACTGCCTGAGGTTTGATAACAAAACCACCCACCAAGAACGAAAAATAACTGGTAATATGGTTGCTATATCCACTCATTGTTTGAGAGATCTGAATTTGGAAACAATTTACACACCATCCAAATACATGACTATTGATGAACATCTTGCAGCATTTCATGGTCACTGTAGATTCAGGTAGTGTATATAAAATCGTCAACATATGGCACTTATTAGGCTTTTAATTTAGAAACTGATCGTGGAATTCAGGCACCATGTCCTTATTCATATAGTACTAAACTGAATGATGTTGTTAACAAGACCTGTTGCTCTCATCTTCCAAGCTAATTGGAATGTGACATTTGATGATCGGTTTACCAGTTTCCAATTAATGTTACATTTGCTAACAGAGCACAAGTTGACAAGCACACAAACTACATGCAGGAACAAAGCAGAAATTCCAAATGAAATGCTGCAATTTCAAAAATGCAGTACAATACAGACTTGTGCAGTACAATCTTTGGATTTCAAAAGATGTAACAACGGACTCATATATGGACAAGAAAAACAAACTGGTACTGCTGATGTTAACACTGCACCATGATGGAAATACTGATAGAGAAACCTTGACAAAATGGAAGCCTGAGACAGTAACTTTGTACAACAAAATCAAAGGTGGAGTAGATGTTGTTGAGTATACTATATAGCAACTATGATGTCACTTGAAACACCAGGTGTTGGCCAGTGCTTGTGTTTTACTCCAACCTAAACATATGTGGCAAAGTTTGATAGCTTACAAGGAAAATAACAAGTGCCAAATACTACAGAGAAATTTTCTTAGAGGATTAGGACCGGCACTCATAAGAGATCATTTGCAGCAGAGGTAAAATGAAACATTTCTGCCCAAAGAACTACATAAAAAAAACTGTGGAGGGGCCAGAGATACAGCTCAGCGGCATAAGCACTTGCCGGGCACACACAAGGTCCTGAGTTCGATTTCCTGTACCCCTTTCAAAAAAACTATGGATCACAATGGTGAGTTGACAGGTAAACAGCCATGTGTGACATCACAAAGACCTACTGTGACAACAGAAAAGCCCCAAAGATGTCAACTGTGCCCTATAAAACAAGAAAACAAAACATACGTGCTATCAATGTAAGTGAC
>PVJX010013057.1:0-48502 GCA_004027295.1 Dolichotis patagonum | reverse complement strand
TGGCCATTCTCCCAAAATTACTATACAGATTCAATGCCATCCCAATCAAAATACCACTAACATACCTCATAGATCTAGAGAAATCACTCCTAAAATTCATCTGGAACCAGAAGAGACCTAGAATAGCAAAGGCAATTCTAAGCAACAAAGGCAAGGCAGGAGGCATCACAATCCCCGACTTAAAATTATACTACAAAGACTATGCATTTGGAATGAGCTTGATACTATTCCAAATACTTTCCTTTTCTATGACAATATCATAGTGTAATTGAGATTATGCCCATATTTAGTTTGGAACATGAGAATGGGTCTTTACCTTATGAAATTAAATCAAAGACATTAAGAATATGATTCTATCTATTGTATATTTTGGATCTTATTATTCTTTCAGATTTTTACTCCTATTGTTTATTTTTTACATTAGGGAGACAATATAATATTTACAAATTTGAGTATGATTTATTTCACTTGTAATAATGAAAAGGAAAGTTCTCAAAAGGAGGGCACAACTGGAATAAATGAAAGGAGAAATGGAAGGAAAAGATTACATGTACACAGGTATATATATGTAACTGTATGCATTTATATGTGTGCAAGCCAGATAACTATACTACTAACTCTGTTAGTTCATCAAAACTAACAGTTTATGCTGTCATTGTTTGATTATTTGATCATTTTTTATGCCTAGATCTGGTATCCTGAACAACTATTTCACAGGTAACAATATGCAATATATTAACTGGTGGTGATTTCTTGCTGTTTTTTAAAATCCTATATTATTTATATTTTTTTCTGTTTTGCTTTTTTAAAATAAAAAAGAACATGACTTTATTAAGCTACTTAGACAAGAGACAGAATGGTTATAAGACCATGTTTCTGTTTTTAACTTGTTTTTTTTTCAAATCTGAGAAAAGATATGTAATAATATATTTTGAAAAAGCATTGTATTGCTCCTTGTATTGTATTCCCAAAACCATTTGAAGTTAAGAACAATAAATTTCACCTTTTGAGGCACTTAGATGAGGCACCTTATGGTTGTAGACCACATGTGACTATTCATGAAAATATTTCTGTTACAGTAAAATGAATTTTTAAATTTATTTAAAGAGAAAAAACAAACAAAATAGAATAAAGGGTAGCAACAATACAGAATTCGAAGGAAAAAGGGAAAAGAACAAAAAAAACCCCATTAAGAAATAATTACTTGACAAATTACATACTGACATCTTGGAAATAGTTGTTCAAATTACATAATTAAAACATGCAAAGTGGACATTCAAACAGTTAGACTGTTAAAAGTTCTGCTCCATGATCTGACAAAAGCAGCAATATGGTCATCCATCTTACACACTCAAACATACATGCAATTATATCAAAAGGGTAAAATTCAACACAACAAAACAAAACAAAGTGGGTCACAAGAAAGCAAAGTAAGAGACATAAATTTCAAAGCTTGAAATCAGAGATATTCACTTTCTATCATATTAACACTTGTTTTCTTCCTAATAGTTGTCCATATTGTCACATACAGGGAGTTCACATGAAACAACATAGTATGTAACTGATCTAAGTGGTACGAGGAAGGCATTTCAGGTCTTCAAGACCAGACAATAGGGAAGCCAAGAATGGCTGTCATAGTGTCTCTCATTCTCTTCAAAACAGCTGTGCATACATTCATATGTGTTTAACTTGAACAAAACAAACTAGGTAAAATCACTTTGAGCAAAGAATGATAGCATTGCTGGATTTCACATCATGGCATTACAGAGTCAGCACTGGATACTGTAGTGTCTCTTTTTCTTCAAAATAGTTGTTCATTTCAACATTCATTATATAATTGGTTCTTGTAAACTGTTTATAAGCTCTACAACTACATGAGTTTCTACATGTATATCTATCCCTTCTGTATTAGAGGTAAAAACAAAACAATGCAAGATAAAACAAAACAATTCCTAGAAACACATGAAGCAAAAGGTCATATAAAACCACAATACAAGGTGATCTACAATGGTTACCATGATGTCTCAGCAGTATATAACTACATTAATAAAAACAAAGCATTGGAGACATTATAAGACTTCAAAAGCAGGCAATAATCAAACCAGAGTGGGTATCCTAGTGAATCTTATCATCTTCAGTGTAGTTGCCTATACTCTTAGACTTGATGCTATCAATCATAACAGATTTGAATAAAATCAGTCAATGCAAGATAGCACTCTAACAAACCAGATTCAAATAAGGTCAGTCATAATAAGACAGTATAAGTTATACAGGGCTTCTGGTTAAGTTGATAGGAAATTAGGGATGATTACCATGTTATGTCCTCATATTTTTTGGATAGCTGACCTTGTCCGTGAGTCTAGTGTTGGTAGAAAAAATGGAATAGCATGTAATACATCCAAGTAGAGTGATGAGAATAATGTAGATTTTAAATCTTGTTACCCCATTAACAATATCCTCTGCCTCCCTTTTTTAGACAATTCCTCCCCTTTCATTTCCATAGGGTGCACTACTTATTTTGGATCCCACTGCCTCCTTATATAGAGCATCTCAATGGACCCTATCTCTTGATCTACTCTGCATGTGTTTCTCATTGTTAGTATTTCGAGGCCCTCTGTACTAGAGATTATAGCCAATCTTCTATGCCTCATTTCTGCTATTCTATTTTTCTGCCATTGATAATCTATTTTTCTCTTCCACTCCACTGTCTGCCTCATTCACTGAGGCCTCTCTGCCACTGTTCCTGAAATGCTCATATTCTTTTTCTCTCTTTCTAAAATGTCCTATAGTATTTTTTGTAGGGTTGGATTGGTGCTCACAAATTTTCTCAGTTCCTCTTTGTCATGGAAGCATCTTTTTTCTCCATTAATTTCTAGAGAGAGTTTTGCAGGATACATCAATCTGGGCTGGAGGTTGTTCTCCTTCAGGACTTGAATTATTTCACTCCAAGCTCTTCTTGACCTGATGGTCTGGGTCGAGAAGTCTGCTGTGATTTTGATGGGTTTTCCTTTATAGGTGATCTGTTTATTTTCTCTGAATGCTTTTAATATTCTGTTCTTATATTGAATTTCTGGGATCTTGATTATTATGTGTCTGGCTGTAGCTCTGCTTTGGTTATAGGTGGGTGGAGTCCTGTATGCTTCTTACATCTGCATATCATTTCCTTTTTCTATGTTTGGGAAATTTTCCTTTATAATTTCTTTGAATAGCCTTTGCAGTTCTTCTGTTTTGACTCCTGCTTCTTCATTCACATGCTTTATTCTTAAGTTATAGATTCTCTTGTCATCCTCTAGCCTTTGTATTGTTACTGCCTGATCCCTTGTTATTTTTAAGAGATCTTCCCTTTCATGATCACACATTGCAAGCCTGTGTTCAATTTTTGATAGGCTATCTTTGGTTTCTTTCAAGCAGTTTTGGCAACTTTCTATGGAGTCTTTAGTTTGCTGGTAATCTCTTTGAATCTGCTTCATAAATTCTAGGTTTGCTTTATATTCTTCATGGAATATTTCTCTCCTTTTGTGTTCCTCCATTCTTCTGTCTGTGTCTTCTTGAGAGATGCCCAGCCTTTCTTTTATTAGTGTACTTATCTCTTGTTTAACTTGAATTAGTATTTCAGTTTTGATCTCATTTATGAGATCCCAAAGATATCTCTTTATGTCCACTGACACTCTGTTTGATGTTTCATGTTTGCTGCCCTCAGTCTCTTCTATATTTACCTCTCCTGGATCAATGTTCTTAGTGGTGGGGCCTGGGGGCTTTTTCTTATTTCTCCCTCTCATCATATCTTTGGTTCCTTCCATACAAATGTATAGTGTAATTCCCACTCCCATTTCTTGTTGGTTAGGGTTCTTCTGGAGCACATAGGATATGGGCTTCTGTACTCTGCCATCTGGTATCAGAGAGTGAAGTGCAAGTAATGGTAGTATACACTGTCTCCTCTCCTCTGGGCCAGTCGACCTTCACCAGCCTTCACTGCATCATTGTGCCCCTCCCTCAGGGAACCAATTGATTTGTGAACACCCACTGTGTCCCAGCGCTGTCCAAGCAGATTCCACCAATCCACTCTGTGAGGGGAGTAACCAACTGAAGCTGCTTCCTTACAGAGCCAGGGCTTTCCTGCCCAACTCCAATATGTCATCAATTGGTTGCCTCTTTCCCACGGGAGGGTTCCATTCCCATCACTCACCACATGTTGATGCTGGTCCCCAAGAACTCTGGGCTCCCCGATCTCTGACCTCAGTGCAGCTGCAGTGTGAATTCACAGTGCCTCTGGGTGGGTCGCATGCAGGGCCAGTTCTGGGTGAGCCACACGCAGAGCTGTTCAGCTCCATGCCCTGGCCGCTCAAGCCAATCGCTTTGGCATGGGTTTAGTCACTTAAGTGGATCTCAGGCACTATTTCAGACAGCTCTGTGACAGTGCAGTGCTTGCTGATCTTAGCTTCTCTAATGGTAGCCCTGGGACCTCATATTTGAGCAGTTTCTTTCCCTTCAGTTTATTTCTGGGTTGAGAGAGTACATCTCACTCTGATTGGATCTTCCAGTGTGTTCTATTCTGGCATTTGAGCTGTCTCTCTCAGAGAGGGTCCCTCTTCTGCTACCTCTAGGTCCGCCATCTTTGAAAACTGACCTAAAATGAATTTTTAAACATTGGGATATTTCAATGATAAGCTGCTTCTCCAAATTGTTCCCATTGGCACCACTCCTGACATCAACTCAGATGACCAGATAGGGAGGTAATGCTGTGTCTGAAAATAGCATATCTCTATGAGAAGCACATGCAGATCCTGGCATCATGAGCTGAAGGTCTGATTACATCTGAACAAGAAAGGAAGGGAGCGGTGGGTGACCCAGAATTAAGACCCCTGCCAGAAATTACGCAGGACAATAGATATTTGAGTCCTAACAGAACTCTTTATCTACTTTGGAACTATTCATAAACACTTTCCTCTCAACCAAAACTTTCTCCTACTTTAGTGAGGGTTGGGACATAGAAGTGAGCAGTAGTATGAACCTTCAACACACAAAAATAAATCTTTTCCCAACTTGACCACTTAAAGGAAATTTATCTAAATATTATATTTTCAATGTATGTGCATTGCCTGGATATTTTAGTTCCGTGAACTCCACATTCTTGTTTCACAGATCTTACCGTTACTCATGCTAATGCTTAAATAAAATGTGAATAAAATTTTTCTTATCAAACATCCATTTTCTTTTATATGACTTAATCCAATTCAAAGTAAAAAAATAATACTTACTGTGAGATAATATTGCTGAAAAACTTCTTCCAAGAGTATCTGGGTAGAAACTGGATAACCTCAAATTATTCTGAGAAACAATATGAAAACCATGTAAGAAGCTGAATCTGAAACATATTTGTTTGTCTTGACATAACATATTTTTATGTTTTAGTGCATACATATTTTAGTGACATAAGTTGTATCATTTTGGAAAGTTAGGGCCTGGTCAATATTGGGACTGGGGAACTTCCCCAGGAAATTTTATCTAAAAAGAATGGAAGAAAGAACGGAGAATTTATGATGAAGAGTATTAACCTTCCTTCCCAACCTGGTGGTCTCAGGGCATATCATCTAATGTTCATTCAGATACAGCTTCATTTGATCATCCTCAGGATACAATTTCCTAGGAAGTTTCCTTAGTCTGTGTCCAAGAATAAAAGGTCAAGAAATGAGTAAAGAAAAGATGTTGCCTATCCCAGTAGGGACCACACATTGAAAGCCAAAATCACTGCACCTTCTCTTGAAATATTCTAAACTGTTGCTCAATTTCATTTGTTTACTTCTTAAATTGGTAAAAGTACATTAATTTACAGAGACTAACATTTATATTCAAGGGATAAATCAGAAATTTTTTGGATTATGGTCATGAGAAACCATTTTCACAGACACAATTATTTAGTGTCTCAATATAAGCATGTAACAATGCCATGTTCACCAGAAAACATTTGATAATTAAAATTATGACATAGCCATAGAGGTAAGGCACATTTAATAAAAAAGAAAACAAATGGAAAGCAACAAAATTCAATGAAAAAATGAAGAAATTCAAGATTTATTAACATTTTATTTACACATTAATGATTTCCCCATACCTTGATTTGTGGCTATAAATTTTATTTGAATATGTACTTACAACTCTATACAATTATTATAATATTGCCTTTTTAGTCTCATCTGAATATTACAGCTGAAACTGTAATGTAACTTGATGTGCATTAGATTAGACTTTTGTCACTTAAAACCTCCATGTGTTACTATTCTATGGTGCCTCAGCCTTCAATAAATGAACTGTGTATTCACAGCTCAGAAGTGCACATTTTCAGGCCATTAAGTTGTGAGAGAGAAGTTCCATTTCACTTGGCCAGTGTCACTTTCTTATTCTACATGCAATATATATAGAATATATTTTATTGTTTTATGTCACTTGATTTTATTTTTATATTACAAAAATAAAATGATCAGAAAGACAAAACCAACTCTGAGTCTAACATAATGAATTCAGTGGACAAAAAGTTGCTTAGGTTATATACAATCAAATCAAATGCTGTTTTGAAAAGAATAAAAAGAATTGAAAATATAATAATACATCTGAATTATTTCATTGAATATTATGTATCTAACATAAGGAAGAAAAAGTAGCATTGGGAAAAGTGCACAGTGAGAATCAAAAAGCATACATCTTGTGAATCTTGCATTAAGTCATTAATAATCAATTGTGGTGTAGAGAGAAAAGTGACCCTCTTAAGATAAAGGGCTCAGCCCGGGGATTTAGCTCAGCAGCATAAGTGCCTGCCTTGCAAGCATGCAGTTGTGAGTTCAATCCCTGGTACCAATAAATAAATAAATAAATAAATAAATAAATAAATAAATAAAAGTATAAAAAAAGATAAAGGGCTCATGTCTGACAATTTCAGGAAAACATTCCTTGTGATGAATCAGACCTATATTTTCATGGACTTCTGGAAAGGCCATGATATTCAGCACATTTTAGTTTGTACTGAGATGTGCCAGCACTTACCCTAACTCTAACCTGAACAACACTCAAACCCTAAACCTAATCCTAACCAGAATCCTAACATTGAGGTTTAAACTGAATTAGAGTGAATTTCTAATTTCACCTCAATAGGCATGAGATTGCAAGTCACAAGATGCTACAAGGAAGATATTTTTCCTCAAGATTTTCTATCATTTAAGCACATTCAGGCCATGTATAATGCTGCTTATGACTGCAGAGAAATCCTGTAACTCCTGTATGAAGTAGAACATCCCTGTAATTTAACTGTAAGGTCATCACATTTTAAATTTCCACTTTTGTTTACCTGCATATTATTTTCTTTTTTATTCTTTTTCTGACTGTCATTAAAGTCACTGTATTTTTTCATTTCTATCATCAGTTGCTACTTAAAGAGTGCAGTGTGTCTTTTTTGTACTTAACTTTTGAATGAAAATATTTATACAAATTTATGAGTTAAGCTGTGATCAATTAATTTATTCACCAGAATAGTTTCATCTCAACAGCATTAGTTGACAAAAACAAACTTTTTCATTTATTTTCATTAAATAATTTGCTCCTATTTTTACTTTTTGATAAATAATATGTCACATTTGATAAAATTATGCTATTTTAATTGCAATATTTTAACAACTTATTTCCCAGTGTTCCTAGGTTGAATTTGTTTTTCTCTCAAGCATTTAATAGTAGTAATTTCTTAATTCTAGTAGCATTCTGTGGAGAGTTTATTCTATGGTGTTAACCAGTTTACAATATTTCTCCTGTAGTTGTGTGACAGCTGCTTGGTCTTCTGTTTTTTTAAAATTTTATTTTAAAGAGAATAAAATAAAAGAGGGCAGTACAGAGCAGATCAGAACAGGACAACATAGGCAACACAGTACTTTACATTAAGACAACTGGACATCAATAGTAGCTATCACAATATCTCTTACTCTGCTATAGTTGAGCATAGTTTCAAATACAATAATATCAAACATAACACAATAGTATAAAGCCATGCATAGAGTGAAAGAATTACAGGGCTTTCTGAACCGAATAATAGAAAATGATCAATGGGTACTATAATATCTCATTTTTGATAGAAAAATTTTGTTTAAACCATCACACATATTCAAATACCAATAAGACACAATGTGATAGATAGAACCAATGGTAGTAGAACAATAGAAGCACGGTAGGACTTCTAAGAAGGATGATATTAAATCAGCAATAGCTGTCATGATGTTTTTCTGTCCCTTCTAGACTTGTGAAAACTGAAAAGTACATTAAGCTTACAATATTGGGGTATCTATTTATAATAATTAAATATTTAAAAGGAAGTATTCATAGCAGTCATCCTGCTACAATTAACCTCTTCAAAATCCAATAGAGCTTCATTTTAACACAACCACGTCTTAATATGTGAAGAGTAGAACAGTTATGTACACACACACGTGCATGTGCATGCACACACACACACACACACACACACACACACACACACACAAAGAAGCACAGGCACAAATCATACTTAGTCCAGACAAGTTTGTTGTAATACTGAAAATGCCATAAAAATTTGCACTGAGAGACTGATGCAGGACATAAGTTCAAGTCCTACCTGAGGAAATTAAAGACTGCTCAAGAACCTTTGTCTAAATAAATAAATAAATAAATAAATAAATACCTGCCTGTTGGGCATGCAGCTTATTGTGAAGGCCCTAGGATTAATCCTCAGTGGCTCAATAAACAAATCAGGCTTTTTACTTGTCTTTTATATCTGCTACAGTTTTATACTCACACACAGTGCACCAGCTTTATTGATAGCCATTACTTTTTCATGTTCTAGGAAAGTTGATTGAATATTATGCTATAATTTATCTCTGTACCTCAAAGAAGTATAGTTTTTTTAATGTTTCATCATTGATTCAGTTATAACATGGTGAAGTTTAGGTAGTATCAAGAAGTCCAAACTTTGACGATAAATGGAACCCATCTATGGAGGAAAGCAATGCTATTGCATGACTTACATTGAACATTACTTCAAAAACCATATTTGCACATCTTTTTCCATGTCCTATGAAGAGTATATTTTATATCTTTGTTCCTTAAACTGTAGATCAATGGATTCAACATGGTGATGACCAAAGTGTAAAATATGGAAGCCACTTTGTCAGTGTCAAAGGAGTGACTAGATTTGGGCTGCAGATACATAAATATCAAAGTACCATAGAACACTGTGACTACAGTCATGTGGGACCCACAAATGAAGAAGGCCTTGTGCCTCTCCTCAGTAGAGTTCATTTTGAAAATGGATAGGAAGATAAGCAGATAGAACACGAGGAAAACCAGAAGTGAGGAAATCAAATTAAAAATGGCTATGATCAGAATTGTCATTTCAATTTCATGAGTATCTGAGCAAACAATGATAACAAGGAGAGACTATCACAGTAGAAATGACTGAGGACATTGTGCCCACAGAAGGACAAAGTGAAAATCTTCATGGTGACAAAAAGAGACAAAAGGAAAATCTTTATGGTGACAAACATGCCATTGAGATAGGGAATTTCCACTAGTATCCAACAGACCCTTGGTGACATGATGACAGTGCAGAGCAGAGGGTTACAGACGGCCACATAGTGGTCATAGGACATTGCTGACAGAATAAAAAGCTCATTGTTAATGAATTAGAAGAAGAAATCCAGTTGTACAGCACAAAAATAATAAGAGGTTGTGTTTTCATCGTCAATGAAATTCATCAGCATTTTGGGTCCCTCAGCTGTAGAATAGCCAAGTTCTGTAATAGCCAAGTGTTTGAGAAAAAAGTACATGGGTGTTTGCAGCCTGGAGCTCACCTAGGTCAGGACGATCATGCCCAAGTTGTCCACAAGTGAGATCAGGGAAATGATGAAGAACAGCACAAAGAGTGGAGCCTGCAACTCAGGATGATCTGTGACACCCAGCAGAATGAACTCGGTTACTGCTGTGAGGTTGTGCTCCTCCATCTGCATTTGCCACAGCACATAGTCTAGACAGACATAGCAGGAAGAGTATCTTTACATGGGAGATTAATTTTCAAAGCTAGTGTAAATAAAATATATCTTAACTTTCCACCATAGATTTTTAGGATATTCATGTACCTTTACGAAGTGATAATACTGAAGTAGACACTAGCTGAAACAGTTGTTGTCAAGTGAAGTGGTTTGACTCACCAAAGAACACTTTATACATCTAGAGACAGCTTGGTTGTCACCAATGGAGATGAATTTATCTGGGCATCTAAGAGAGAGTTTAAGGTGACATTCATCTTAGTATATTGGACATGGAGCCCTAAAATTTAGCCAAAGCAATAACTTTGTTCTAAACTGAAAAACAAAAGGTGAAATAATAGGTAAATAAGGAATCAGATGGAGATATACATGTAGGTATATGGATCAAACTTCTAAACCTTAATTATTGTGAAAACTTTGCATGTTAGCTAAAGGTATAATGATTGTTTGGTTCTTTACTACTTGTCTTTAATTTGTATACTTTCAATCACACTGCAGTACTTATTTGCTTTATTAAGTGGACTAACATAATACAACTGCCAGAATCATTATAATTTGGTAACATCAAATTCTTAACATGAATAAAATGTTTCTTATACTGTGGTAGCTGCAATCTCAAAATCTCTTCCTTTAAAATACCTATAATAACAGTTGTTACAAGTGAAATTGCTAAAATATATCATAGGTTTTTGAATAAAAATTGTGCAGATCAGAGTGAAAGTTGTCTTTTTATGAAAAAGCATGCCTGCAGAAATACATATGTTTTTATTCATAATTAATATTTTATCTTAAATTATCATACAAAAAGGTTTCTATGGTCAAGTAATTTAAGTAATTCTAGTTAGTCTCTTACTCTAATTTCAAATATTCTTAAAGGGTTGTTGAGAAGGATGATGATTGAGTAAAGGATTCAGAGTATCAGGTGACCTAAAAGGTGTTCTTTATGATCATGTGCATGTTTTCCTTTTGTATTATTTTTATTCTTTAAGTGGCAAGACTGCCTCAGCACAAAAAGGATTTCTTTTTGCATGTATGTGCACATTCTTCTACAAAGAGGCTTCTATTCTGTGGTATAGAATGTTACACAGATGAAGGATTCAAGGAGCAGAATGAATACATGCTATACATCCCAACCCTGGTCCCATCACACCTGACCCTACGGTATAATTAGAATTGAATGAATAATATACTGTTGTTTTGGATTATTTATCTTCTTTTCCATAGGCATTTTAATAAAATGGTAATGTAAGGTATTTGTATATAAATTTATTAAATTTTAAATTTCTCTGAAGGTCATTATCATTATAGGATATGTGTTTGTGTGTGTGTGTGTGTGTGTTACACTACTATTGCTATAAAATTAATAAATGTATACATTACATTAAACTTTTTTGATGGCACATATTAGACATAATAAATATACTAATTCTGAGATCTATTTGGAATCTGGATATGATCTCAAATCTTTCTGTAAATCAAATTTGTGAGAAATAAACATAGTAGCACTTAACACATGGAAATACATGTGTAGTAAAGTGAAATGTATCCAGGTATATATAAAGGCCCAGAGACTACAAAGCATAACATACAAACAAATATATGGCATTTAAGGTAAAAATCTCATCACTGTAAATATTGTAACAATTTTTCCTAAACAACAAAAAGAAACAGAAATGGCAAACTTTATATTTAAAATTATAGTGCCAATATTCTGTTAGTCATGTAGAAAGAAATGAAATTATACAAAATTAAATATAGACCTGTGTAGGCATCACTTATTTTTACCTTGCATCGATTATCATTTATTCTGTTGGAGTTGCCTTGTGTCCTACTTTACCCAGTATCCTCACTACTCACAATTTAGACTTATGAACAATAGGCTTATGAAGCTGTGAGCGTTTGTGTAGATACTGGGAATGTATGTCAATGCCTGAAGCTTTATTTCTTCATTACATATAATTAAAACTCTCCTGGTTACCCCATGTGTTTTATGAGAATGCTTTTGGAGGACAATTTATGGATTCATATTTTTATCTATTAATACTATCCCTGAGGAGAAGTTAAACAATTGGTTGATTATCCCTGAAGCATCTGAGAGCTTAGAAAAATGCCTGGAGGTTGTCTGCTAATTGTCAGAGACAATGTGCATGCATTCATGGCCCATAACCCAACTTCTGTAGTTTATCTAAAAGAATTCTTTGTAGAGTCTTTAAAATGTATTAAAATATTCATAATTATTGTACAAAAGTTCAAATGAGCTAGCTGTGAAACTAAAACCTAAGTATCCTTTGATGAATAATGGGTAAATTGAATGCAGTTTATACATACAATGAAATATCAACTAGCCTTAAATACAAATCCTTCAATATGATGAATCTCCTAAGCATTATACTAAAAGAATTTCCCAGTGACAGAAGGACAGATACTATGGACAACTCCAATTACAAGAAATATTTGATACACTCAAATGTACAAAGTCAGGCAGAAGGGTGCTAGTTGCAAAGGACTGAGAGTTGGAAGAAATAAGGAGATTTTCATAAACTGTCATGAGAACACAGTTCTGAAAAATGAGTAAGTTCCAAGAATGTGCTTTGAAGCATTGTGTCTATAACTACAGTAGTTTCCCAATTTAGGAGACACTACACTGTGAACATTCATACATGCAAAATATCAAGGAAGTAGCCCAAGTGCCTAACTTAACATTTTAAGGTAAGTGTAACAGTAAAGTAAGCTTATTGTGTTTTGGTGTTTCATATTTTCCATCATATACTGTGTCAAACATAAGACACACTTTGAAGGAATTGCAAGCAAACCATACTTAAGAACAGCCTTCCTGAAAGGGACCTCATATGAGACAAAGAGATTATTATACTGTATGACACATCTGTAATTAAAGGTGTCAATTTTCTGTTAAATAAAACTAAATAATTAAAAAAACTTACTATATCAGATATGAAAGTAAAAATATTTTTAATTCAAAGCTTCTAGGTTTCAAATGTTATCATAAATATGAATTTTTTCTATGAAATACCCAGTATTTAAATTCAAAATACATAGAGATGAACCACAGTGACTGAAGGAAGTGAACAAGAGAGAGTACTTTGTAAGTTTTTGTATTGATGGAAATATTTTAGAACTAGAGAAAGATGGTTCCTGCATAATATGGTGAATCTGTTAGTTGCATCAAATGAGTTAGAATAGCATATTTTATGGTACATATATTTAAACTTAGTACATTACATTTATTGTATTTGAAAATGGCTAGCACCTTCATTGTGTTTTGAATAAAAATGCTTAATTTTGGTTGGGGATTTATCTCAGTGTTTTGACACCAGGCCATACAGTTAGCCCTCTTTTAATTTTTATTTTGAGATTGGATCTTTCTAAATTTCTGTGTAACTCAGGCTAGGCAATATGTTGTTATGTTCATATCCCTGCCATCTAGAGTGCTGGGGTAATAGCAATGCACTATCATCACTGGGTAGCTCTCTGAAAAAATGTATTTTACCTATTACATGCATAATATTTTAAAATTAGTTTATTATATGTGGGATCACATGAGTGTCTTTCAGACATTAGAAAAATTTTAAATTGTATGGTTCTCTAAGGCAATTCTACTAACCTTAAGAATCCTGATTGAAACAAAGGTAACTGTATGTTTTCATAAATTAAAACATATTCATTTTTCTAAGGAATATTATGTAAGAATACAATTGTCTTTATAACCTTGTTATTTGCCATTTCTGTGAACAAATATCCAAAACCCACAATGTAAAGAATTTTATTTTGGCTCATGATTTCAAAGGGTCCAGTACATGGTTGGTTGACTTTAAAGCACAAATGACATGATGAAAGTGTATGGGTTGAGAAACTATTTATCCCATGGCTTTCAGAAATAAAGAAACAAAATGGAGAGGGGAGGAACCAGGGTCAGGAACATATCCTTTCATATCTTTCCAACAGTGACCTACTCCTTTGAACAGGGACGTGGCTCCTAACAGAAATTCAGGTATGAAACAGCACTTTCCCAGTTAAATCATGTTGCTAAAGCCTTATCTCTGAACACATGGAAAATTTGGAGCACGTTTTATATGCAAAATGTGATATGCTCATTTTAATCAGGATTTTTAACACAAATTCATGTTTTACACAATTGGTACCTTTAGAAGTCCTTTCCTCTTTCAACAAATTCTGGCCCTGATCTTGGACAGTGTTTTACTATCTACCATTTGTCATGGTTAACTATATATCACTTCTTAATTAAAAAAATTACCAACATTTGCCTATGATACCTAATACAGTCATCATAAGGATTTAGTACATATGCCTATTTTGTCTTAATTCACTTTATTTCTTCCCTCTTCCCTCCCTCTTCTTTCCTCCCTCCTTCCTTCTTTATCATATCTTCCCCATCTCCACAAAGTCTACTTTCCTGTTTCCTATCATCTATCTTTTTTATTGTTCTTTACATTATATGTGCTTTGAGTCTCTCATATAAAAGAAATCATGTGACATTTAACCTTTTGTGTCTGATTCATTTCATTTAAAATTCTGGTCTTATGTCGCATTCACTTTGTTACAATTGCCTCAAATTCATCCTTCCTCATGGCTGAGTAGGACTCCATTTGTACAAATAACACATTGCCTGTATTTATTCTTCTGTTGATGGACATATACACTGCTTTTGTGATTCAGAAATTATGATTTGTGCTGCTGTAATCAGAGAATACATGTATCACTGTAATATGATGTCTGCAACATTGTCTGAAAGGTGTTCAGTGGAGGTACGGCAGGATCAAATGGAATTTCTGTTCTTAGGTTTTGAGGACTCTCCATGCTACTTTTCATACTGATAGTTTACAACACAATAACCATATAGAATAAAATTCAATATAAATGCAAAAATTATAGAATACACTAAAAGGTGAAATAGTAAATATCTTGAAGTCATAAGCAGAAGCAATCACTTTTTGAACTATATATTTCTGTGGTGTTGCACTAAATATATGAAACATTCAAAGAAATGTATGTAAATTTTACAATACGCTATTCAATATAATATTTTTGCAGCTTTTCATAATAGTGTTGTGCTCATTAATTATATATTACTTGAATAAAGAGAACATAAAAATTTAACTGAAATTTACAAATTGATTCAAAAAATGCCAGTTATATTGCCAGGATCACAGTGAAACATTTCTTTATTTTCTCACCATCATTTAAGGCCAACAATTTCTATGTTTGTGTAACTTCTTGATGTGTAAATGCATTTGATATGCCTTTAAAGTTATAATTTGTATGTCATTACTAAAGTGCTTAAGTTAAAAATGGATTCAATCTTGTAAATCTTTTCATGTATACCCTGTGAATTAATAGCCTCTGCTTTAAGAAAATTTTTAGTGCTATCTATTTTTGCAAATTTGGTCTTGTTCTCAAATATTTGTGGTTATTCTTTATGATGCCAACCTAAAACATATTAGTGTATATAAAAAACATCTTACACTGTATTTTAGAGTTGTGTTGATTTATCTCTCCCATCTTAAATGATACATGCAAATATAAACAAACACATTCACTATTGATCCGGCCCGTGGATCAGTCCATGGGTCTCACCTGGAGAGGGAACGGGGATGGGGGGCAGGACAAGAGGAAAGAGAGACAGAGACAAGTTGAGCAGTTCCAATCAAGCCTCATTTATTGAGGAAGTGTCTTCAGCTTATATGGAGGTGGGGGCAAGAAGTCGTCGTCATATCCAGGTCAGATAGAAGACGATCATGGGTAATGTAGGCAGACGCACAAAATGCCCACAGGAGGGCTGAATAGGGTGGCAGCAGTGAGGCAATCACGCTGCTCCCTACATCTCCTCCCTTATCATTTTATAAGATCAGGAGTATGGCAGGCCCTGTGAGGACAGTGCCTGTCTTAGGTCAAGGACCTTTTATATGAACCCAACCAGGCCTTACCCATCATGGGCCTGCAGGACAGCAGCTGGTCCTGTGCCTGTCTTAGGCGGCCAGTGGTGTAACATATATATGTCCTAGTTGCCCATCTCTGGCTGCCTGTCCAGTAACTCAGGGCAGTTGGCCCAAATCATTGTATGGGCCATTTGTGGGGGTTACTTCCTGATAGGTTTGTTGATCTGCCATCTCCAGCTGGTGATAATGTACCTGAATGGGCTTTGCTATAAGTTTGTCTAGCCTGTTAGTAAGAAGTGCCAAGATCCTCTGAAAAACACAAGGGCCTATAGTCAGGAATAACAATAAAGCAGCCAGGGGTCCCAAAAGGGGGGCAATATAGGGGAAGAGGCCCCCCCACATAGATGAAAAAGGGGAATCTCATGGAAAGTTTTGTTTTTCTCTGTTTTTGATGCATTCTCTCAATTGTGCCTTGGAGTCTTTGACAACGCCCGAATGATCAGTATAGAAACAGCACTCCTCTTTAAGGGCAGCACATAGTCCTCCTTCCTTAAGGAATAAAAGTTCTAATCCCTGTCTATTTTGTAGAACTACTTCAGACAAGGAGGTTAAGGATTCCTGTAGAGCTGTTATAGAAGTCTCTATTGCTTTTAGGTCTTGATTTATTGCAGCCTGTAACTGATAAAAGTGTTGTTGTCCTGTGACCAGTGCCATGGCTCCTGTCCCCACACCTGCTGTAACACCAACTCCCAAAAGTATAGCTAAGGTTAATGATACTGGTTCCCATTTGGACCTATAATCTGTCTGGTAGGCCTGCAAAAGATAATAATCTTGGTGATATACAATTCGGGGAAAAACATTTACAAGGATACAATGATTGCTGGAAGCATTAAAGGCATCAGCTGCCACACATGGGGTGAGGCCAGTATTGCAAGCCCAAAATGTTCTGGAGGGTGGGATGAGATATTGATCTCTATCAAAATTTTGATGAAATGTAGTACACAGGGACTTATATCTAGAGGGCCAGTTATCGGGTTTACCAAGACATGTTCCTGTTCCGGTGACATCAGGAAGGGTTAATCTATAAGATTGGCCCCATGGACATCAGTGTGAATCAGAGGAAGTTTTGAAGGATGCATTGAGTGCTTTCCCTTCATAGTATGGAGGTGAGGCACTCAGACACAACCAACAGGACTGAGTTAGGTCAGGTTGTGTATGGTTTAAAGTGGCATATGCACCTGTAATCAGATCAAAGATGTTAGGATGTGGCTGTGGAGGGGTTATGGTGAATGAAAGGGCATCGGAGGCATTTAAGACTGAATCGGGATTTGTTGAGGGTGACTCAGGGGCTTCAATCACAATAGCAGCTTGGGGGGATTTGATAGTTTTAGTTATGATGTTTACCTTAGGGACAACTTTACCACCCAAGAGTAATGGACTAGCTGTTGGAGGGGGGCCCTTAGTTATGATGAAGGTAGTTCCAGGGTCTGTTCCTGTAACGTATGCCCAGATCCCTCATTGGTGCCTGAGCGACCAACCTGAATCTTCAGGGTCTAGGACTGTAATGCGCAGAATGTCACGTGTACCTCAAGACCAGTACCAAGCAATAGAGAGGTGGGGATCTCTATGTGTAGGTGTCCACCCCAAGGTGAGTGTCTCGCAGCCCCAATAGGGGCAGTAGAGCTTGGAGGGGGAAGCACAATAAGGCTGAAAACCAGTTTCTGAGGGACAGAGATATACATGATAGTCATCGCGGCAGGTTGTCCCTGGGATGAAGTTGCAAGGACGGACATCAAAATAGGGTCTTCCTGTCCCTCTCCAAGACGCAAGCTCTTTGTCGCCAGGGAAGGTTGTCAGTCACCAAGTCAGGCGTGAGTGCAGGTTGTTAGCCAGGGAGGGTGAGGTCAGGGAGACCAGGGCTAGGAGGCCAAGAGTGGACAGTGGCAATGAAGGCATCTACAAGAGAATATATAGAATGGTGCCTCAGGAAAAAACATTATTCCTGGGCGTCATCTAAAATCTTGGAAGGAAGACTATTTGTTTTACAAGTCATTCAGGCAGCCATCTAGCTCCTTTTTCTTGTTTAGAGTAAACACAGACTGAGCCTCGCCCCCAGATGAGAATGGGGTTGGGGCCATTCAAGGTGTTGGTTAGTGGATCCTTCCATAATACCGAGGCAAACTGTGTTTGCGTCTGCATATGCCAAAAGCGAGATGCCGCAGAGCAGCCTGAAATATCTAAGGATAAAAAGTTTAAAATAAAGAAAGCATGTGAGAGAATATTTCTTGGAGACTCTTGGGTTGGATACCAGGTTTTTTCTTTTATCTTATCTATGGTAGATTTGAGGGAACGATGTGCACATTCAACAATGCCTTGTCCCTGAGGATTATAAGATATGCCCATTGTATGGAGAATATTAAGGCACTTACAAAATTGAGCAAAGGAAGTACTTGTATAGCCAGGGCCATTGTTGGTTTTGAGTTGTTGGGGGCACCCCAGGGTAGAGAGAGCCGACAGCATGTGGGCTATCACATGTTTGGTAGCCTCTCCTGTCTGGAGTGTGGCAAAAATGAAGCCACTATATGTGTCAACAATCACATGTATATATTTCAAGTTGCCAAATTCATTAAAATGAGTAACATCCATTTGCCATAAGGCATTAGGGATCAAACCTTTTGGGTTGACTCCTAAATGCTGAACAGGTAGATGGGTAGTGCAAGAGGGGCAGTTTTTAACAATTTGTTGGGCTTGTTCTCAGGTAATTTTGTGGAGGAGGCAGAGGGTTTGGGCACTGAGGTGGTGTAGCTGATGAGCCCGTTGTGCCTCAGACACCTTGGAATCATCTATAGGCTCAGAGTGGGTCACGAAGACCTGTGTCCGTGTGGCAACATCAGCCAGATGATTTCCCTGAGCAAGGGGACCTGGAAGGCCAGAATGGGCTCGCAAGTGGCCAATGAAAAACTTGTGACGGCAAAGCCAAATCATATCTTGTAGTTGTTTAAATAAGTTTGCAGCTGGGGAGGCATGACCTATAGTGGCAACAGTCTCTAGTAATGGAACAGACTGAGCGAGGTAAGCACTGTCAGTAAACAAATTGAAGGGTTTGTCGGGGTAAGCGGTATAAACTGTAAGAATAGCTTGTAGTTCTGCCAGCTGTGCAGAAGATGACTCTGTTTGGAGAGTAGTGACATTATCTTGGATTACATAAGCAGCTTTACCAGAAGAGGAGCCATCAGTGAAGACCACTGGGACATCAGGGAGGGGTTGTGGAGCCATGATCTTGAGAAAGATGAATGGGTGATGATTAGCAAAATCAACAAGTTTGTTGGGAGGGTAATGATTATCAATGGTCCCTGAAAAGGAGGCTAAAGCAATAGGCCATGTCTCAGTGGTCTGGAGTAGCCAGTCCACTTGATCTTTAGTGAAGGGTTGAATAATGACTTCTGGTTCTTTACCAAAATAGCATCTTCCTAATTTTCTGCCCTGAATTATCAGGTCAGAGACTGCCTGGTAGTAAGGCAATAGTATCATTTTTGGGGAGACTGGCGAATGCAGCCACATGAGGGGGGCCTGTTGCCAGAACACTGCAGTAGGGGAGAGCTTTGTATTAAAAATGAGATGTTGTAAAGGTTTGTTATAATCTATGAAGGAAACAGTTTGTTTTGCAATAGCCTCTTCTACTCTAACAAGTGATCTTCTGGCATTAGGGGTAAGTTTATGAGGGGATGTTGGGTCTCTGTCCCCTCTGAGGGTTTCATCAAGGGGTTGCAAGTTGTGCGTGGTTAATTTTAAATAAGGTAAGAGCCAATTGATATCTCCCAAGAGTTTTTGAAAATCATTAAGTGTCTGGAGGCCATCAAGCCTTAATTGAGGCTTTGGGGAGAATATTTGAGTGCAAAGCCCAAATATGTATATGGATCTGTAAGTCAGACTTTGTCAGGCACTATTTGAAGTCCGGCCTTTTGTAAGGTAGCTTGTAGTGCCTGATAGCATTGGAAGATTTGGTCCTTATTTTCCCCTGCCAATAAAATGTCATCCATATAATGAAGGATATATAGATTTGGCCAGTGATCCCTAATTGGCTGGATAGTGGAAGCTACAAAATCTTGGCACAGCATAGGCGAATTGGCCATCCCCTGGGGGAGGACACGCCATTGAAATCTTTGCACAGGCACCTTAAAGTTAGTGGTCGGTAGACTAAAGGCAAAGCGTTTTTGATCTTGTGGGTGTAGGGGGATTGAGAAAAAGCAGTCTTTGGGATCTATAACAATTTTGAAGAAGCCTAACAGAATGGCACTGGGAGAAGGGAGTCCTGGCTTTAATGGTCCCCTTATAACCATGGTCTTATTTATGGTCCTGAGATCTTGTAACAATCTCCATTTTCCTGACTTCTTTTTAATTACAAAAATGGGTGTATTCCAGGGGGAATGACTCAGTATAATGTGGCCTGCATTCAGCTGGTCCTGCATCAACTGCTGAGCGGCTGCAAGCTTTTCAGATGTAAGGGGCCACTGATCGACCCAGACAGGAGTATCAGATAGCCATGTGATTTTTTTGGCATGGGCCACAGGAGCATCAATGACCCCTATTGAAAATGGCCTAGACCTGCTCTTGAAGGGTTTGGGGTTGGGGAGATGGGAGCGTTGATACCTGAACCCTGTTTGCCCAAACCTTGGTTAGGGAGGAATCCCTGATTGAGCATTTGTTTTGTGACTATAGTATTAGGGCTGCCCATCATCATTCCCATCTGGGTCAGCAAATCCCTGCCCCACAAATTAAGGGGTAGCCCCTCCACAATATAGGGCTATATATGTCCTTGATTGTTTTCTTTATCCTTCCAAGTAAGCAGATTGGCACTATGTTGTGGATTTTTGGATTGTGCAATCCCTTGTAGAGGAGTCATAGTGGCCTCTAAAGGCCATGTAAGGGGCCAGTCTTCCCTTCTAATAACAGTTACATCAGTGCCCGTATCTATGAGGCCTGAGAAACTTTTTCCATTGAGCAACAAAGTCATAAGGGGTTTATCTTTGGAAATGAATTGAGCCCAATATATATCTGAAGACCCAAAGGAAGAATCTCCCCTATAGGAGGCCATGGCTATATTAGGAGTTTGGACTAAAGGTAATAGCACTAATTGAGCAATATGTTGCCCTTGACTAATGGAAACCAGACCAGAGATAGAGGAAGCCATAACAGTGATTTCACCGGTATAGTCATTATCTATGACTCCTGGGACAATTTGTAATCCTTTTGATATTATACTGCCATGTCCAAGAATTAACCCACATGTGCCCTCAGGAAGGGGGCCACAAGTCCCAGGAGGAATGGCTTGTGGGCCCATGTCAGGAGTTAATACTGTGTTGGAGGTGGAACAGAGATCCAATCCTGTGCTTCCTGGTGTGGCACGGAGGAGGTTTGAAATGGATTGTTTTGTGCTGGGTTGTTTTGTTGTGGGACAAACCCCAGAGCCCCCGGGGTCTGCCTCAAATTGGGGGTCTGGGGCTGACCCCGATTCTCATTTCCCTGCTAGGGAAGGGGGTTGCCATCGGCATCTGTTTTTGACTTACATTCATTGGCCCAATGATATCCCCTCCTGCATTTTGGACATAAACTTATAGGTTTTGGTCTTGGGTTATTATGTTGAATCTTTGGGGTGGTTAGACAGTCTTTGGCAAAATGGCCCATCTGATCACATTTAAAACATTTGCCATTATTTGTCCTTCCTCCTTGTTTATGTGCGAGGAGGATCTCTTTCACGGCTGCAGCCGTACTTGCAGCTGTGACCTGAGCTTGGTGATATGCAGGGCCTATATCCATGCACAAGTGAATATAACCTGAAAAATCTTTCTTTTTATGCAGTTTAATTGCAGCCTGACAGGCAGGACTTGCATTTTCGTAAGTCAATTGTTTGATTAGATCAGGATTGTTGTCAGAGGAGCCAAAAAGACACCTGTAGGAGGCGATCAACAAAGTTATAAAAAGGCTCTTTGGGTTTTTGTTTAATTTTTGTGAGAGAAGAAGCAACTCTGCGGCCAGAAGGGAGCTTTCTCCAGGCTGTAGTTGCTGCTAGGGTAACTTGTGCAAAAAGGCCTGCCTCATAATACATTTGGGCTTGTTGTGTTGCATAATGGCCTGTCCCTGTTATCATGGAAAGGGTATACTGACTTTTCCGATTAGCATGGTCTTTGGCTAAACGCTCGCATTGATCTTGGAATTCAGCCTTCCAAAGCAGATAATTGCCTCCTTAAAGTGTAGCTCTAGTTAAATCTCTCCAATCATTAGGTGTAATCCAATCTTGGGTCAAGGAATCTAGGACTGCAAGGGTAAAAGCCACTGTAGGGCCATATAGGGAGACTGCTGTTTTTAATTCTTTTAGGGTGGTTACAGAGAACGGCATATGGGCCCTATTAGCCTGTGGCCCCGGGAGTGGAGAGTCTGTCTCTGAATCACTATCATGTGGGTCAGAGTCAGTATTTTCCTCATTATCACTAGTTTCTAAATCCCTTTTTATCTCCCCTAGTTATTGTAGTAGCTCATGTTTTATCTCATGTATCTTCCTGATTTGGGGACTGATCCTCACGTCTAGTTCATCCCTTTGGTCTCCCTCTTTCTCTAATCATTTTATTGTTGTCATTTCTTGGGCTAATATTATCTTGGGCAGGCTGAATTGTATCTCTGCCATTTTGTGGGCCAACATCAGCTGTGGTGGCTTCTGTTACTGGGAATATTAAACGAGGCGCCATTTTTGAGGCATTTGTCACTGGAGGGTGACTTGTTTCTGTCACCGTAAACATCATTATTGGCGTGCCTAAAAGAGGGTTAGAGCCCACATCTAATGACTGGAGCTGTAAAATGAGCCTTTGTTTTTCCCATTTAAGTTGAAGTTGTTGTTGCAAATAATGAATCTCAGTTTCTAAATTAAGAAGGGTAGGAGGTAGACTGGGCAGCTTTTGGAGGCCAGGCGGGGGTTGACCCAGTGTCCCTAGTGCAGGGGCTACAAAAGTGGGATCATGATATTGAGCAGCCTCCTCTGCTAATTGCAACCAATCGACTTCCTGGAAATCAGAAAGGTCAGGATATATAGGCCGATATGGAGGAGGGAGCGTAGCAGCACCATTTCGAATATAGGACAGGGCGGCGCCATTTTGGGTGCTGGACAGGGCGGCACCATTTTGGGTGCCATCGTGTACTCCAGAAAAAGGAAGTGGCGGCAAGTCGCCATCTTGAAGGGGCTCTGGAATATCAAGAATCACAGAGCCGGGGTGACTGGACACACTGGACCTGTCCGATGGTGGCTTTGGGGTAGGATTGTGGGAGGAGCGCAATGCAGCTTCCCCTTGAATAAGTGTTTCATTAATTTGGGGGTTTGAATGATGCTGGGTCAGCAGCTCAGAAATTAAAGTCCAATATGAAAAAGAGGTAACCGGGATTTTTTTTGGGACCAAAAAGTCTGTAATAATCTTTGAGAGCATTTCCCACTCTTTCCCATCTCTTTATATCAATGGAGCCCTCAAAGGAAACCAAGGGCATATCTTATGTATGAACTGAAAGTACTGTAATAAATCCCTGGTTTTAACCTTAATCCCTCTAACCTTGAGTGCCTCCCTGGCCATTCACGAACAATTCATGCTCACTAAGTACTTGCCCCATGCCGATAAAGGAATTAGATCTGTTCACGTGCCATGATTCAGACAAGACGTAAGGTGGCCATCCGCTCGGATCACGGGGACAAAGTCACAAAAGTCACACTGGCCAGCGATTTACTCCTGTGAATGGTCCTGCATTGAAATCCCTTGTGCCAGGCAAGGCCACATTGGGCACCATATGATCCAGCCCGCGGATCAGTCCGTGGGTCTCACCTGGAGAGGGAACGGGGATGGGGGGCAGGGCAAGAGGAAAGAGAGACAGAGACAAGTTGAGCAGTTCCAATCAAGTTTCGTTTATTGAGGAAGTGTCTTCAGCTTATATGGAGGCGGGGGCAGGAAGTTGTCTTCATATCCTGGTCAGGTAGAAGAGGATCATGGGTAATGTAGGCAGATGCACCAAATGCCCACAGGAGGGTGGGATGGGGTGGCAGCAGTGAGGCAATCACGCCGCTCCCTACACACTATGTGCATTCTAATGCCATTATTTGAAGTTGGAACCATAATAGATAGCAAAGGCCATGAATTAATTCTAATATTTTAAGTCAAGAAAATGTGACATCCAAGAGAAGAAACACTGGAGGGGGACCTTACAAATTTTTATGGGAAAATACCCGGGAGAGGAATAGTTGGGTTGAATGGAGCTTCCAAAACTAGTCTTCTGAGAATTCTCCATTCTGATTTCCATAGGGGTTGCACCAGTGTACACTCCCACCAACAGTGGAGTACTGTTCCTTTTCCCCCACAGCCTTGCCAACATTTGCTATCAGTTGATTTCTTGATGGCAGCTATTCCTTCCAGAGTGAGATGAAATCTCAATGTTGTTTTAATTTGCATTTCTCAAATGACCAGTGATGATGAACATTTCTTCATGTATTTATTGCCATTTGTGTATCTTTACCTGAGAACTGTGTATTCGTCTCAGATGCCCTTTTTTTTGAGAGGGTCTTTGAATTTGGGGGGCTTAATGTTTTTCAATTCTTTATATGTTCTGGATATAAGTCCTCTATCTGAGGGGTTGCTGGCTAAAATTCTTTCCCATTCTGTGGGTTTTCTTTTCACTCTCCTGGTGATTTCCTTTGAAACGCAAAAACATTTCAATAATACAAGATCCCAGTTGTTGATTCTCTGAAGCATTTTCTGTGCAGTTTGTATTTTGTTTATGAATTCTCTGCATACCTCTATGTCTCTAAGTCTTCTACCTAAGCTATCTTCCAGTAGACTTAGTTTTTGTTTTAATGTTTAGGTCTTTGATCCATTTAGACTTTAGTTTCATGTGTGGTGATAGGTATGAATCTAGTTTCAATCTTCTGCATGTGGAGAGCCAATATTTCCAACACCATTTATTAAAGAGGCTATTCTTTCAGTGAACATATTTAGCCCCTTTGTCACATATCAGGTGGATGAGTGTCTTTGTACTTATACTTACATCTTCTAATCTGTTCCACTGATCCTTAGGTCTATTTCTTTGCCAGTACCATGCTGATTTTATTACTGTAGCTTTGTAGTATAGTTTCAATTCAGATATTGAGTTTCTCCTAACTTGTCTTTGTTGCCCAGAGTTGCCTTTGCTATTATTCTAGGTTTTTTCAATTTCCAAATAAATGTTAGGAATATTCTCTCTAGATCTATAAGTTATGTTAATGGTATTTTGCTTGGGGTTGCATTGAATCTGTATAACAGTTTTGGGAATATGGCCATTTTCACAATGTTGGTTCTTCCTAGCCAAGAGCAAGGAATAGCCTTCCATTTCTAATATCCTCTTGAATCTCCTTTTTTAGTGTAATATAATTTTCAGCATATAGGTCTTTTACATTCTTAGTTTGATTCCGAAGCATTTCATTTTTTTAGATGTTATTGTGAAGGGCAATATTTCCATAATTTCTCTCTTGGTGAGTTTCTTGTTTGTGTACAGGAATGCTATTGATTTTTGAGCATTGACTTTGTATCCAGCTACACTGCTGAATTTGTTTATTACCTCTAGTAGTTTTTAATGGAGTTTTTTGTCTCTTCTATATAGACTATCATGTCATCTGCAAATAGTGATAATTTAACTTCTTCTATTCCTATCTTTATTTCTTTTATTTCTTTCTCTTGTCTGATTGCCATGTTTAGTATTTCCAGAAGTCTATTGAAAAAGAGTGATTGTGGACATTCTTTACTTGTCCATGTTTTTAAAGTGAAAGCTTTCAGTTTTTGTCCATTTATTATAATATTGGCTGTTGGTTTGTCATAAATGGCCTTTATAAGGTTGAGGTAGACACCGTGTATTCTGAGTTTCTGAAGGGTTTTTATATGAATATGTGTTGGACTTTATCAAAAACTTTTTCTGTATCTATTGAGATGACCATGTGGTTTTTGTTTTTGGCTCTGTTGATGTGCTGTATTACATTTATTGACTTGCATATGCTAAACCATCCCTGCATTCCTGGAATGAATCCCACTTGGTCATGATGTATAATCTTGATGATTTGCTGCATTCTATTTGCCAGTACTCTATTAAGAATCTTTGCATCAGTGTTCATTAGTGAGACTGGCGTATAGTTCTCCTTTTTGTTTGGGTCTTTCTTTGGTTTTGGTGTGAGAGTAATACTTGCCTCCAGGAATGATTTATAGAGGATTGTTTTCAATTTCATTGAAGATTTTAAGGAGTATTGGCATCATGTATTCTCTAAATTTCTTGTAGAATTCAGTCATGAATCCATGAGGACCTGGCTTTCCTTTGTTGGTAAGTTTTAAATTACATTTTCAATTTCAATAGCTGATATTGGGTTATTCAAAGTTGCTGTCTCTTCTTGGTTGAGCTTTGGTAGTTCATATGTTTCTAGAAATCTGTTCATTTCCTCTGTGTTTTCCTCTCTATAAGAGTAGCAATTTTAAAAGTAGGTATTCATGATTTGTTGAATTTCCATGGGATCTATAGTAATTTCTCCCTTTTTAGTCCTTATTGTGTGAATTTGTGTTTTTTGTTTTTCTTGATATTGTTAGCTAGAGGTTTGCAAATGTTTTTATTCTCTCAATTGATGATATATATTATAAACCTATACAGTGTATTAAAATTTTACTGTGATACACTAAACAATAGTAACAAAATAAAATACAAGTGAAGAATAAAAACAGACTGAGGAACCCCATGTTGCCCTGGAACCTTGGCCCACACTGCCACATGCTCGTTGCATGACTTGCACTGGCCCTGGAGAATGAATGCTGCCCTTGGACCTTGGCCCATGCAGCTGTGTGCTTCCTGTGTGACTCCAGCCGCCACTGAGGAATATCATGCTGCCAGGGTAACTTGACCCATGCTGCCACGCACTCCCTGCATGACTAGCACTGGCCCTCGGGAAGGTGTGCTGCCCTTGTACCTTGGTCCTCACAGCCCCCCACTTCCTGTACAACTCCAGCCACCACTGAGGAAAGCCACGCTGCCCTGGGACCTTGGCCTATGCCCAGTGAAAACCGGGACCCATGATATTGGCTGGCTCCTCGGAAACACTCCCTACCACTTGCACCTAATATGGCTGTTGATCTTCAGCTCCAACCTTTGTCCCAGAAGCTTGGACTAGGGCTGACTAACTGTGCTAGCTGAAGGGATATTCAGTAACTGCCTCACCCAAACAGAAGATCTCAGCAGGCTCCAGTAAGTGTGATGAGTATGCCCCTAAAATAGAGGTGTACACTGGGTAAATAAGGCCAGTAGTAAAGTTCTATCCAACTAACTGTAAGACCTTGGTGAGTCTGGCAACAGTGTGGGTTACTCTTTCTTGCACACAGAGAATATCAGGCAGGGCAGGGAGTGTGCCACTAAGGACTTCCTCAAATTGGAGAAAACCAAAAGGGCTTATGAGACACACAGGCACACAATAGGGACACAGTAGAGCCTCAGCTGACACAAACACTATAGACAGGGATATTTGGTGACCTGGAATAACCCAATGATAAAGTAATAGCAGGAACTACAAGTTGACATACATCAATACTACTAGGTTTGTCAGCCCAGGAAGAATATAGGACTCACCCAACAAGGCATGCAGCAGGAAGTCAGGTGACTGACCCACCTCTTTATTGTGAGACACAGCAATTGCACAAACATCAACCTTACATTGGGACCTCAAGATATGCACTACCAACAAATGACACTAGTGGGATTAAAGGATCAAATATTAGCTTGAAAGGGGAAAAAGCCAAAATGAAAACAGGAAAATACAATCTCAAACATCTAGTCCACCAGGAGAAAGAACAGGAGACATTGAAATAGAGGACTTCAAAAATAACACACTGGAAATCTCTGAAAAGGTAGCGAGTGAAATGAAAAAACAACTCCATCAGGCTATAGAGGAAATCAAATGAGGAATACTCTCCCATGTAAAGATAGAAATAACAATTTTAGTGAAGGAGTTGCTCAGCACATCTAAAGAAGAAATAGAGAAAAAAAGTACAGGAGCATGGGAAACTGATTGAAACCCTGAATGAACAATATAGAAAACAAGTAGAATTCATGAAACAAACTGAAAGAGACATCCAAGAAACAAAAAAATCTATTCAAAGCTGGCAAAACCGTTTAAATGAAGCTGAGGATAGGATTTTGGACCTTGAGGACAGGATAGCAATTAGTGATCATGAAAGGATAGAAGTTTTAAAAATAACAAAGCAGCATGAAATAACAATACAGCAGCTTCAAGGTAATGCCAAGAGTAACAATATAAGTTACTCATCAGTCCTCATCACTGAAGATGAGAAGACAATGCAAATGATATAACTAAAATATTGACAGAAGTAATAGCAGAAAATTTCCCAAACATAGGGAAAAATCTGATACGTGGATAACTGAGGCATGAGAATATCACACAGTCATCAACAACATAAATCCACAACCAGACACACAATAATTAAGATCTCACACTTGCAACATAAAAACTGAATACAGAAAGCTGTTAGACAAAAGACACCACTAACCTATCAAGGAAAGCCCATTAGAATCACAGCACACTTTTTAGCACAAACCCTCAACTCAAGACAAGCATAGAGTGAATTATTTCAAACCCTGAGAGAAAACAACTTTCAACCCAGACTGATGTACCCAGCAAAAATTTCATTCAAATTTAGTGGACAAACAAGATAGTTCTATGACAAAGAAAAGCTGAAGAAATTAATGTCCACCAAACCAACTCTACAAAGAGTATTAAAAGACATACTAGGCAGAGATAAAAATGAACACAGTCAACAGAACAACAATAGAGAGAAATGACCAGGTAGGACAAGCAATTGAACAAGGGGGAAAAGCAGAAAGCAAACCACTGGAACATAACATGGCCAGTGCATATCAGTGGTATCCACAAATGTAAATGGCCTCAATTCACCTGTCAAAAGACATAGGCTGACAGAATGGATCAAGAAACATGATCCTACAATATGCTGTATACAAGAAACACATCCTACACAAAAGAGAACTCATAGATTAAAAGTCAAAGGATGGAAAACAGTACTCCATGCAATAGGAACCCAGAAAACAGATGGGGAAGTATTCTATTTGGAGACAACATGAACTTCAAACCTAAAATGATTAAAGGAGATAAATAAGGTCACTACATACTTGTTAGTGGAGAAATTTAAGAGGAAGATATAACACAGATACTAATGGACATGACAAAAGAAATACACAAGAACACAATTATAGCAGGGGACATTAACAGCCCATTGTCACAAAGAGTTAGATCACCTAGACAAAAATTCAGCAAAGAAATAATAGAGCTGAATCATACCTGTGAGCAATTTGACTTAGTAGATGTTTAGAGTGTTCCAGTCAACCACATCAGAATACACATCCTTCTCATCTGCACATAGGACATTCTACAAAATAGACTATATATTATCCCATAAAACATTCTTAAGTAACTGCAAAGGTATTGAAATTATCCCATGCATAATATCTAACCATTGCACACCAAAATTGGAAATTAATGACAAAAGCAATTGAAAAACCTGCATTTTTCATAGACATATGGAAATTAAATAACAAAATTCTGAACAACCAGTGGGCTACAGATGAAATTAAAGAAGAAATAAAGCAACACCTACAATTCAATGAAAATGCAGAAACAACCTACTGCAATCTGTGAAATACAATGAAAGTGGTCTTAATAGGGAAATATATAGCAATAAATTGTCATATTAAGAAAATGGAATGCGTACAAATGAACAACCTAATGCTTCATCTCAAGCTTCTAGAAAGAGAACAAGTTAAACCCAAAACTCACAGAAGAGAGGAAATTGTAAAGATTAGAGCTGATATCAATGCAATGGAAACTAAAATGCAAAACAAAGAATTAATGAATCAAAAAGTTGTATTTTTGAAAGAATAAACAAAATTGACAAATCTCTAGCTAGCATTATCAAGAAAAAAGAAAGAAAAAACACAAATTCATGCAATAAGGAATGAATGGGGAAATTATTACAGATCCCATGAAAATTCAAAAGATCATGAATACCTACTTTGAAAATCTCTCCTTGCTTATTAGTTTGGTCCCAAGTTGTATCCATTTATTTATAAATATCTCAATGTGATCATTCTTTATAGCTGAGTAGTACTCCATTGTATAAAAATACTACAACATTTTTTTATCCATTCCTCAGTGGATAGTCACTTAGGTTGTTTCCAAGATCTACCTATTACAGACTGTGCTGCTGTAAACATGGGTTATGTTTGATATTATTGTATTTGAAGCCATGCTTAACTATTGCAAAGACAGAGACTTATGGTAGCTACTGTTAATATCTGTTTGTCTTATAGTAAAGTGCTGTGTCACTTATGCTGTTCTGCTCTGAACTGCTTGGTTCTGTCCTGTTTTTAAATTCTCTTTAAAATAAAAAATAAATTATTTTAAAAATAAAAAAATCTGTACTCACATAGTGTGGAAAACACAGCAGAAATGAACAAATTTCTAGAAACATATGAAATACCACAGCTCAACCAGTAAGATATAACTATTTTGTATAACCCAATATCAGCTATTGAAATAAAAAACATAATTAAAAACTTACCAACACAGAAAAGCCCAGGTCCTCATGGATTCATGGCTGAATTCTACAAGAAATTTAGAGAAGATTTGATGACAACACTCCTTAAACTCTTCAATGAAATTGAAAAGAAAGCAATCCCCCCTAAATCATTCCTGGAGGCAAGTATTACTCTTGTACCAAAACCAAAGAAAAACCCAATCAAAAAGGAGAACTATAGGCCAGTTTCACTAATGAACATTTATGCAAAGATTCTCAATAAAATACTGGCAAATAGAACACAGCAAATCATCAAAAAGATGAGACATCACAGCCAAGTGGAATTCATTCCAGGATGTGTGGATGGTTTAACATACGCAAATCAATAAATGTAATACACCACATCAAGAGAGCCAAAGACAAAAACCACATGGTCACCTCAATAGATACAGAAAAAGTTTTTGATAAAATTCAACACAGGTTCATGATAAAAACCCTTCAGAAACTCGGAATACACGGTGTCTACCTCAACCTTATAAAGGCCATCAATGACACACCAACAGCCAACGTTATACTAAATGGACAAAAATGGAATGTTTTCACTTTAAAAGGAAGAAGAAGACAAGGATGTCCACTATCACCACACATATTCAATATAGTTCTGCAAACAGTAGCCAGGGTAATCAGACAAGAGAAAGAAATAAAAAAATAAAATAGGAAAGAAAGAATTTAAATTATCACTATTTGCAGATGACAAGATACTCTATACAGAAGACTCCAAAAACTCCAATAAAAGACTACTAGAAGTAATAAACAAATTCAACAGCATAGTTGGATACAAAGTCAACATAAAAATCAATAGCATTCCTGCACAGAAACAAGAAACTCACTGAGAGAGAAGATCTGGAACTATCACCCTTCACAATAACATCTAAAAAATGAAATACTTAGGAATCAACCTAAATAAGAATATAAAAGACCTATATACTGAAAATTACACTATGCTAAAAAAGGAGATTGAAGAGGATATTAGAAAATGGAAGGATATTCCTTGCTCTAGGCTGGGAAGAACCAACACTGTGAAAAAGGCCATACTCCCCAAACTGTTATACAGATTTAATGCAATACCAATGAAAATACCATTAACATTCCTTACAGATCTAGAGAAAATACTCCTAAATTCATTTGGAGCCAGAAGAAACCTAGAATAGCAAAGGCAATTCTGTACAACAAAGGCAAGGCAGGAGGCATCTCAATTCCTGACTTGAAACTGTACTACAAAGCCACAGTGATAAAGTCAGCATGGTACTCGCAAAGAAATAGACCTGAAGATCAATGGAAAAGATTGGAAGGTGAAAGTATAAGTAAAAAGACATTCAGCCACCTGATATTTGACAAAGGGGCTAAACATGTTCACTGGAGGAAGAATAACCTCTTTAATAAATGGTGTTGAAAAAATTGGCTCTCCACATGCTGAAGACTGAAATTAGATCCATGCCTATCACCATGCACAAAACTAAAGTCTAAATTGATCAGCGACCTAAATAATAAAACATAAACACTAAATCTACTAGAAAACAAGGTAGGAAGAAGTCTTGGAGACATAGATAGGGGTAGCCAGAGAATTCATGAACAAAATGCAAACTACATGGGAAATACTTCAGAGAATCAGCAACTGGGATCTTATATTATTAAAAAATTTCTGCACTTCAAAGGAAATCACCATCAGAGTGAAAATAAAACCCACAGAATGGGAAAGAATTTTAGCCAGGAACCCCTCAGATAGAGGATTTATATCCAGAACATATAAAGAACTGAAAAACATCAAGTCCCCCAAATTCACAGAACTTCTCCAAAAATAGGCATCTGAGATGAACACACATTTCTCAGATGGAGATATACCAATGGCAAAGAAATACATGAAGAAATGTTCACCATCCCTGGTCATTCAAGAAATTCAAGTTAAAACAGCATTCAAGGGCTTTACTAAAGATGGAGGACTGGTAGTTAGCAGGAGAGGGACCCTGTCTGAGAGAGACAGCTTAAATGCCAGAATAGAACACCCTGGAGAGACCCAAACAGAGAGAGATGGACTCTCTCAACCCAGGAAGAAACTAAAGTTAAAAAAAAACCTTGAATATGAGGTCCTGGGGATACCAATACAGAAGCTAAGATCAGCGAGCATGGCGCCCTCCTTGAGCCACCTGAATTCTTGCCATGACCAACCAAAATATGCCAATGTGACTTGCTCGAGTGGCCAGAGTGTGGAGCTGAACAGCCCTGTGCGTGGCTCGCCTGGACCTGGCCCTGCATGTGACCCACCCAGAAGCACCTTGAATTCACATCGCAGCAGCACTGAAGGCAGAGGTTGGTGAGCCCAGCAGTTCTTAGGGACTGACATCAACATGCGGTGAGTGATGGGACTAAGACCCTCCCATGGGAAAGGGGCAAATGGCTGGACAACATGTTGGATTTGGGCAGTACAGCTCTAACTCCATAAGGAAGTGGCTTCAGTTGGTTGCTCCCCTCGCCAAGTGGATTGGTGGAATCTGCTTGGACTGGGCAGTGCCCCTGGCAGGGACCCAGTGGGTCACTACAAACTAATTCCCTGAGCTCGGCACACACTGTCACTGTGAAGGCCTGCAAAGGTTGACTGGCCTGGAGGGGAGGAGCCAGCGCACACTGCCCTTACTTGAACTTCAATCTCTGATAGCAGACTCCAGAGGCAGAAACCCCTAGCCTGCATGCTCCAGAGGAGCCTTAACCAACAAGAATAGGGACTGGGAATTGCACTATACACTTGTATGAAAGAAACCAAAAACATGATGAGAGGGAGAAATAAGAAAAAAACCCCAGCCCCCAACCCTGAGAACATTGATCCAGGAAAGGTAAATACAAAAGAAATTGAGGGCAGCAAACATGCAACATCAAACACAGCAGTAGCAGACATAAAGAAATATCTTCAGGACCTCGTAAGCAGGACCAAAACTGAAATATTAATTCAAATATAAACACTAGATAAGTAGATTAATAAAAGAAAGGCTGGGCACCTCTCAAGAAGACACAGACAGAAGAATTGAGGAACACAAAAGGAGAGAAATGTTTAATGAAGAATACAAAAACCCCCCTAGAATTCATGAAACAGATTCAAAGAGATTATTAGGAAAATAAAGACTCCATAGAAAGCCAGCAAAACTGCTTAAAAGAAACCAAAGATAAACTATCAAAAATTGAACACAGGTTTGCAATGTGTGATCATAAAAGGGAAGATCTCTTAAAAATAACAAGGGGCCAGGCAGTAACTATACAAAGACTAGAAGATGACAAGAGGATCTATAACTTAAGAATAAAGCACATGAATGAAGAAGCAGGAGTCAAAACAGAGGAACTGCAGAGGCTATTAACAGAAATTATTAAGGAAAATTTCCCAAGCATAGAAAAAGGAAATGATATGAAGATGTATGAAGCATACAGAACTCCAGCCACCTACAACCAAAACAGAGCTACATCTAGTGTCTTAGTTACTTTTTACTCATCGCTGAGACACAATACCTGATGCTCAAAGTTGGGATAGGAAAGGTTTATTTCTTACAGTTTTTGGAGGTTTCAGTCCATACTCACTTGGCTCCAAGGCTGTGCTGCATGGCGGGGCCACAGTTCATGGCAGCTGCAAACAGCAAGGCGGAAACCAGCAAGAGAGAGAGAGACACACCTTCTTCCTGCCATTACATCACATCCTGCCTCCACCCTCTAGGAGGGTGCAACACTGACACCACCAATCCAAGCACTAAACAATGAACCAATCACAAATGCACAATGCAAATACATGAGGCCAGGGGGCCACCGATATAAACCATGACACCTAGACACATGATAATCAAGATCCCACAAATTCAATATAAGAACACAATATGAAAAGCCATCAGAGAAAAGAAACAGATCACCTATAAAGGAAAACCCATCAAAATCACAGCAGACTTCTCAACATAGACCATCAGGTCAAGAAGAGCCTAGTGTGAAGTAATTCAAGCCCTGAAGGAGAATAACCTCCAGCCCAGATTGATGTATCCTACAAAACTCTCTCTAGAAATTAATGGAGAAACAATATGCTTCCATGATAAAGAGGAACTTGCTGAATATGTGACCACCAATCCAACCATACAAAAAATACTGAAGGACATTTTAGAGAGAGAGAACAAGAATACGAGCATTTCAGGAACAGTGGCAGAGAGGCCTCAGTGAACAGGGCAGATAGTGGAGTGGAACAGAAAAATAGACAACCAATGGCAGAAAAACAAAATAGTAGAAATAAGGTGGAGAAGATTGGCTGTAATCTCTAGTATAGATGGCCTTGAAATATTAACAGAGAGAAACACAGGCAGAGTAGATCAGGAGATAGGGTCCATTGAGATGCTCCATATAGGGAGGCAGTGGGGCCCAAAAGAAGCAGTGCACCCTATGGGAGTGAAAGGGAAGGAATTGTCTAAAAAAGGGAGGCAGAGGATATTGTTAATTTGGTAACAAGATTTAAAATTTAAATTATTCTCATCACTCTGCTTGGATGGATTACATGCTGTTCCAGTTTGTCTACTTACACTAGACTTAAGGACATGGTCAGCTATCACAAAAATAAGAGGACATATTATGGTAATCATCCCTAATTTCCTATCAACATAATCTGAAGCCCTTTATAATTTATACTGTCTTTTATGACTGATCTTATTTGAATCTGGTTTGTTAGATTGCTACTTTGTATTGAGTGATTTTATTTAATTCTGTTATGATTGATAGCATCAATTCTAAGAGTATAGGCAACTACACTGAAGATGATAAGATTCACTAGGATACCCACTCTGATTTGATTATTACTTGCTTTTGAAATCTTATAATGTCTCCAATGCTTTGTTTTTATTAATGTTGTTATATACTGCTGAGACATGATGGTAACCATTGTAGATCACCTTGTATTTCAGTTTTATATGACTTTTTTGCTTCATGCTTTTCTAGGAATTGTTTTGTTTTATCTTACTTTGTTTTTTTACCTCTAATACAGAAAGGATAGATATAAATGTAGAGACTCATGTATGTGTAGAGCTTATAAACAGTTTAGGAGAACCAACTATATAACACATGTTGAAATGAACTACTACTTTGAAGAAAAAGATACACTACAGTACCCAGTGCTGATTCCATAATGTCATGATGTGAAATCCAGCAAAACTATCACTCTTTGTTCAAAGTGATTTTAGTTTGTTTTGTTTTGTTTAAGTTCAACACACATGAAGATATGGACAGCTGTTTTGAGGATAATTGGAGACACTATGACAGCCATTCTTGGCTTCCCTAATGTCTGGTCTTGAAGACCTGAAATGCTTTCCTTGTCCTGCTCAGATCAATTCCATACTATGTTGTTTCATGTGAATTCCCTGTATGTGACAATATGGACAACTATTTGGAAGAAAACAAGAGTCAATATGATAGGAAGTGAATATCTCTGATTGTCTTGTTTTGAAATTTATGTCTCTTACATTGCTTTCTTGTGATCCACTTTGTTCTGTTTTGTTGTGTTTAATTTTACCCTTTTGATATAATTGCATGTATATTTGTGTGGGTAAGATGGATGACCATATTGCTGTTTTTGTCAGATCATGGAGCAGGACTGTTAACAGTGTCACTGTTTGAATGTCTACTTTATATGTTTTAACTTTGTAATTTGAACAACTATTTCCAACAAGTCAGTATATAATTTTTCAAGTAATGATTTCTTAGGGTTTTTTTGTTGCTGTTTTCCTTTTTCCTTGGAATTCTGTATTGATGCTATACTTTATTCTGTTTTGTTTTTTTATCTCTTTAAATAAAATTTAAAAAATAACAAAAAATAAAACAGCATTCAAATTTCATCTCATTCTGGAAAGAATAGCTGCCATTCAGAAATCAACTGATAACAAATGTTGGTGAGGCTGTGGGAAAAATGAATGAACACTTCGCCACTGTTGGTGTTTCCAGTCTCACTATTTGAATGTCCACTTTGTATACTTCAGTTTTGTAACTTGAACAACTATTTCTAAGAAGACAATATGTAATTTATCAACTAGTGATTTCTTACTGTTTTTTTTGAAATTCTGTATTATTTCCACCCCTTTTTGTTTTGTTTTTTTCTCTTTTAATAAAATTTAAAAAAAGAATAAATACAATTTGGGGTGTGTTTTGGAATCATCTGTGTGAATTGCCCCTGTATATTCTTCCAAATATGACACATATTATTATTAATATATCAGTGTTAGATAGATAAAGAAGCGTAAAAAATGAAATATCTGAATGTGTCTATTATCCCATGGAAAATTTAGAGAGCAGAGTACAAATCAATTGTATTGAAATGTAAAAAAATCTCTTTTGATGCAGAACATTATTAGCAATTTTTCCTAAATAGAAAGACAAATAAACGAGGCACTGTACAGTGGAAACTGTAGTGACAGCCATGCAGACTTGAGCAGACAAGCAAGAAAACAACAACTTCACACACATTAGCAATGTTCTGTGCAAGGCTGACTCTGCATGATGTTAACCCACACACTGTGTTGCTGCTGGGGTTGTGTGGTGGCCACTTGGTCTCCTGTTCTTCTCCTTCCAGACACCATGCCAGAGTTAAACACATCCAAGGGCCAGACTCTAATAATGGAGAGTAACTCTAATCAATGCTCTCATACTAAGTTTGATTCACACTTTTGTGTCTTCTGGTTTGGTATGATTTTAATCATGAAATAATAAAAAACTTTATGCACAGGGTAACCAACCACCAGTGTTTCTACAAAATGGGAAAAAGATACAGATCCTCTCACAATCTTTGGAGTTAATTGGAAAAAATGATTTTTCCCTAATTTTTTTGTCTTGTTGAGACATATTCTCATTATGTAGCTCAGGCTGGCATTGGGTTCATTTTGTAGCCCAGGCTGTTTCAAGCTTGCAGTGATCTTCCTGCTTCAGCCTCCCAGGTCCTGGAATAAAAAGAGTGCACTACCATGTCCAGCTTTATTTCCCTAATCTTTAGTGAAGATTCAAGCTAAGTTTCTCTGATTTTGCTTTAGAAAAAAATATATATTTAGTCAAATGTAGATTCAAGTGGAAAAATGAAGAGCATCTTACCAAAACCACAAACCTCATTATCTAAAAGTCTCAATGATAAATGTTTGTTATATAGACAGTTATGGATACAGGTATGTGTATTTATCCATCTGTACATCTATCCTTCTATGTCAGTGTGAAATGAAACTTTTCTGCTTAAAGATGTTACCAATGAATGTCATTCTTACAAATATTTGTGTACACTGAAATGTTAAAATGTTTTCAATGGAGCCAAACAAATAGCCTAAGTCCTTTAAAACTCTAGGAATTTGGATGGCCATCCAAATAGGATACTGAATATCACCAGTTTCATACTTGCTTTAAAAAATCTGTGTTGTTTTATTTGTGCTTCATGCTTCAGTTTTGGTATTTAACATATATAAAAATTGTGTATATAAAATTACACATGTTCAAAATTCAAATTTTTTCTAAGTGTACACCATGGATATGTTTCAATGATGCCTGTAAGCTCTCAATAAAGTGGGATATATTAAAAAACTAATATAAACAAACAAGAACAGTGAGTCCCATTGCTACCCACAAATTATGGCATAACAGAAATCACAGAAATTGAATCAGAAATGACTCGACTTTAGATTGCAAATCGAGCCAAAATGTGACCATTGCTGCAAGCATGGCAAGATAAGGCATAATGTGAAACCTATGATTTGTTGTGATGAAAACTCTTTCTTGATTTGTCCATGGGTTTTTGATCCTCACATCTTAGCAACTGATTTACGGATTTGTTTTCATTTTTTATACTCTTTCTCTGAGGAGATGCTGAGTAATTTGTTGGTTATCCTTAAAGGATTTGAAAGATAAATGAAACATATGGAGGTTATTCATTAATTGTCACAGACAATTTGTTCTCAAATTTGAACCTATTCTTTCATTGTAAGAAAACTTTTTGGGTTTTACCCAAAACTCTTTATGTTATATTTTGCAAAATAAATGAATTCCAGACATGTGCTGTGAAATTTTGCACCCATAACTAAGAGTGCTATAATGTCCATTTGAAATTGGTCTAATCTAACAGTCAATTTAAAGAAAGAAGCAAACAAAATCAAAATCCTGAGGCATAAAGTATGCTAAAAGAGAGGAGGGTCTTGAAAATGTTATTAGAATTCCAAGAGACAGGAAAAAAGTCACTTTTACAGTTAAACCTTGTGTGAATACTCAGAATAGAAAAATCCATGGATTCATAAACACATCGCAGGTATCAAAGAAAGTGAGAGATGGAAAGGAATTACTCATCCGGTCTCTGTAGAAATGGAAACATTGCATAGCATTCATGTGCCGTCTTGCACGTAGAATTATTTTTATTTCATTTATGTTTTTCTAAACTTTATTAAAATTCATAAAGCATTGTTTAAAGTATGACATTCCATTAAGTCCAATTATATTAAGCATTCTATTATTTATTTGCTAGTCCAAATTTTTCAAACTAGACATAAAAGAGAAATGTTTAGACAAATATTTTAATAGAATAGATAGATTATAAAATTCATATTGAATTCTAGGATCAAAGTAATATGTTATATAATTTTACATAAGCATCTTTCTTTCTTTTTATGTCAATTACTTGAAATCTATTGGCATTCTAAGCAACATTTATTTTAGAAAAAGTATATTAGGGTACACTAACTCACATTTTCTTTTTTGAAATGAAAGCATTATAAACTTGATTATAAATGTAATAAATGCTAAAGGTAATTTGGGAAAAACAACAAGTAATTTATAATATATTAATTTAAATATTTCCATACCCAACAACAAATAATATTAATATTGCTCTCTTTTCATTACAGAATGCATTTTGTAGGAATTATAATATTGTCTTGCAAATGTGAAGAAATAAATTAAATTATGCTGTATATTTTCATCAAAATAAATAAAATATTTACTGTCTAAGCTCAAGAATATTTGTTACCAGATAACAATAAATGGGATTTTATTCTTCTAATAAGTATTTTACTCAAATTTTAATGTGTATTATTTCCGTGTGTGCATGAACAGAAATATGTGCAATACGTTATACATCAGAGCTGCACTGGATCTAGGGCTTGTTGAGTAGCATGTTTTGTTCAGTGAAAAATCTGAACATTAATGAGAAATGAAAATTATGCTAAGCTTGCAACTTTAGGGCATCTACTTAGAACACTTCAATATGTCTATAGGAAACATTCACATCTGCAATCATCCTGATACAATGAGCTTCTTGAAAATCTATTCAAGTTTGATATTGATACAATCACTTCCTAGTTTATGAAGTCTAAAACAGAAATATTGTCACACATACAAATAAAAGCACATATGCAAACTCATACATGACCATAGTAAAGTTTATTATAATGCTGAAAATACAAAAAAATTAACTATGAGAGAATATACATGAGGAACATTAATTCAAGTCTCACTTGAGTAAATTAGAGACTGATTAAGAACCTCTAAGTGCATAAATAAATATCTGCATATTTGGGAAGTAGCTTAGTGTGAAGACCTTAGGATTAATAACCACTAAATAAAACAGCAAGAAAGAATTTTTACACTTCTTGTGTGCCTACTACTTTTTTACATTCCTAAATGGCATATTAGCTGTTTGACAACCATATCTATAAAAGTTCACTGAATATACTGTGATTAAACTTTCTACTCCAAGGAAGTACAGTTTTGGTAATGTTTCATTCTTTGGTGGATTTGTAACATATTGAAGAGTAAGTAGTACCAAAAAGTTCAAATTTTGAAGATAAATGGACCATCTATGGAGAAGAGAAATGGTATTGCATGACTTACATTGTATATGAATTGAGATAAAAATATTTGCCTATCTTTTTCCATGTTCTATGAAGAGAATATTTTACAACCTTGTTCCTTAAACTGTAGATCAATGGATTCAGCATAGGGATGACCAAGGTATAAAATATGGAAGCCACTTTGTCAGTGTCAAATGAGTGACTGAATTTGGGTTGCAGATACATGAATGCCAAAGTCCCATAGAACACTGTCACTACAGTCAGGTGGGACCCACAGGTAGAAAGCGCCCTCCTCCTGCCCTCCGTGGAGTTCATATGGAAAATGGCTATAAAGATGTGTAGGTAGGATATGAGGACAACCGGAAGAGAGGAAATCAAATTGAAAATTGCAAAGATCAGAATTGTCACCTCAATTTCATGAGTATTTGAGCATAGCAATGATGTCAAGATGAGATTGTCACAGTAGAAATGACTGACAACATTGTGCCCACAGAAGGATGAAATGAAAATCTTTGTGGTGACAAGAAGTGATACAAACATACCATAGACATAGGGAGTTGCCACTAGTACCCAACAGACTCTTGGTGACATGACAACAGTGTAGAGGAGAGGGTTACAGATGGCCACATAGCGGTCATAAGACATTGCAGACAGAATAAAAAGCTCACTATTAATGAATAGTATGAAGAAAGCCAGCTGTAAAGCACAAAAATAGTAAGAGATTGTGTTTTCATCTTCAATAAAACTTACCAGCATTTTTGGTCCCACAGTTGTAGAATAGCCAAGATCTGTAAAAGCCAGATGGCGGAGGAAAAAGTACATGGGTGTTTGCAGCCTTGAATCCACCTGGGTAAGGATGATCATACCCAAGTTGCCCACCAGCGATGTCAGGTAGATGACAAGGAACAGCACAAAGAGAGGAGCCTGCAGCTCGGGACGATCTGTGATGCCCAGTAGAATGAACTTGGTCACCACTGTGAGGTTGTGCTCCTCCATCTGCATTTGCCACAAAAGATATTCTACCCAGGTGTGGTAGAAAAAGTATTTTCACATGAGAGATTCATTATGTAAAGCTAGTGTAAATAAAATATATCTTAATTTTCAGGTGTAGTTTTATGATATTCGTGTATCTATACCAGTACTAGCTATTCTCAAGAAAGATGTTTTTAATTCAACAAGAAATACTTTCCACATCTGGAGACAACTTGGATGTCACCAATTGGAAGAGAATTTATCCAGACATCTATTGGTTAGAGGGAGGTTAAGATGTCTCCATCTGAGTATATTAAATATGCAATCATATAATTTAGTCAAAGAAATAACCTTGTTCTAAACTGAAAAACCTGAAATAATAGGTAAGTAGAGAGTAAAATAGAGAAAGAAAATCAAGTCCATAGAACAGACTATAAAGTACTGTGAAAACTGCATATTGAGCTAAATTGATAGTGATTGTACTGTGCTTTAATAACTGACTTTCATTTATATGCTTAACATCGCACTGCAGTACTTACTGACTTCATTTATTAAAATGATGTATTTCAAATGTCAATGACTTATCAAACTTTGCTCATAAAAATTTCCAAAAATGAATACAATGCTGTTTATACTCTGATAGCTACTATTTTGAAACCAATTCCTTTTAAATATGAATACTTACAAATGATACAAATAAAATTGTTAACACATGTCGTAGATGTATAAATAAAAGACTAGTAAGGTCACCAAGGAAATTGCCTTTTTATGAAAAAGCATACCTGAAGATATAGAATGTATAAATAATGTTTTATCTTAAATTAGTGTACAAAAAGATTTCTATGATCAGATAATTTAAATAAATTTAGTGAGTTTTATATACTAAGTGAACATATTCTTTTTTTTTATTTTTTTTATTTAAAAGAGAATAAAACAAAAGGGGGTAGTACAGACCAGATCAGAAGAGGACAACATAGGCAACACAGTACTTTACATTAAGTCAACTGGACATCAACATTATCTAACGCCATATCTCTAACTCTGCTATAGTTGAGCATAGTTTCAAATACAATAATATCAAACATAACACAATAGTATAAAGCCATACATTTCAGTTGCTAGGAAGGATGATGGTTGAGTAAAGCATTCAGAGTAACAGGTGACCTGAACATAGTTCACTATGACCATGAACACATTTTTCCTTTGTTTTATTTTTACTCTTTAAGTGTTGAGAGTGCCTTACCTCAAACAGGTTTTCTTTGCATCTACACATGCACATTCTTCTGCAAAGAGGCCTCTCTTCTTTGGTGTATAAAGTTAAACAGATTAAAGACTGAGGCAGCAGGATGAATACATGCTGTACATGCCATTCCTAATCCCATCACACCTGCCCCAATGTAATGATTGGGATGAAGCATATACTGTTGTTTTTGATTGCTTATCCTCTTTTCAGAGATATTTTAAAAGGACTGTAATGTAAAGTGCTTACATATAATTTTTAAAAAATTCATTATCATTGTAGGATATATGTTACCTTACTGTTAGTGTAAATTTTAAAAAAAGTACACATTGCATAAAAATTTTCTGATGGCACACAATATTATACAGACATAATAAAATACATTAATTCTGAGATCTATGTGGATCCTTGATGTGAGGTGAAATCTTTCAGTACATGAAATTCATAAGAAATAAACACAATGGCAGATGACATAGCAATGCATGTGTAGTAAAATGAAATGTATCTAGATATTTTTAAGGCTTAGAGATTGCAAAGCGTAACATAAAAGCAAGTATGTTCTATAAGGTAAGCATAAAGAAATGAAATTACACAAAATTAAATACAAATCTGAGTGTCACTTCCTGTTACCTTATGCAGAATGTCCCTTACACTATAGGAGCTCCTTGGTGTCTTGCATTACCCTGAGCCCTTGCCACTCATAATTTACATTGATGAGAAAGTTTTCCAAGGACATCATCAGAAGAATGTTTTTAATAAAACCACCAAGACAAAATTTGTATGTGTTGGACTCAATTTATAATCATGAAAAGTCAAAAAAGATAAAAGTGTTAAAATTTAATTGTCTATTTTTCTATAGAGAACAATGAAAACCCTTTTCTCTCAGCTCCCTTGAAGTTCAATGAAACAGGCAAACGGCTTTTTCACTGATAATTTCCTTTATTGAATATTTGAACTTTTAGACTGTTAAATTTATTCAGACCCCTTTACAAAATGGAAACAATTTTTCATTACCATAATTTTGGGTCCTTAAAAATTCCTAAGCCTCCACTATTGTTTTTTACTTCTTGATGTGAAAACTCCTACTAAGTTTCAAAATCAATCATGTTTATCTACATATGTTCCTAATCACTGATATAAATTTATTTCTCTAGATTCCCCCAAAACACTTAGGGCAAATAAGTGTTGGAAGGATGGTACTGAATTCCTGGAGTTTTAAATTTTGTTTTTGAGTAAAACTCTGCGACCATTTATTTGTCCTTCATCTCAGATCATTTTGACCTTTAGACAAGATGCTGTGCAAAAATGTACAACTCTATTTACATATCCATAATGTAGAAAATTAAAAGTTGTATAAGCACACAAACAATGTACGTTGCAGGTACTTATATTCACAAATTACTTTAAAGAATTTAAGAATTCATATGAGCCAAAAGGAGAATTATTACTTCTCAAGAACTCATGAGTTAGGAGAAAACACACTCACAAACTGAGTCACAAATGATCACCTACCTTAGACTGGGAAGCCTTGTAAAACTGTGAGCATTTGTGTAGATATTGGTAATATATGCCAATGCCTGCAGCCTTCAGTCTGCATCACCTATAATTAAAATTCTTTCCTGGTTTTCCCATGTGTTTTTGACACTGCTTTTGGATGACAATTTATGGATTTTTTTTGTTTACCTCTTAGACTATCCCTGAAGGGAAGTCAAACATTTTGTTCTCTGAAGCACCTGAGAGCCTATTGAAATGCCTGTAGTTGCTCACTAATTGTGATTAATGCCTGCAGCTGTAGTTCAAGCCAAAAAGTTTGGTCCTTGGAAGTAAATGGATGGACAGAACACAGTATCTATTAAGAATGGTATGGACCTAGCCTCCACTGTAAGAGTCACATGGAATTTTCCATCTGACATTTTTTGGGGGTGTCTGATGCATTTGGGCAGCTTCATTGTTCATCAGCAAAGCCTAGAAGGTCTGAGAAGGTGCTTGTTGGGCATCTCTGGTGATGTGCAACAGAAGTTATAATTCATTTGAGCTGTAACAGTCATGTTCAAAGAAGTAGGTATTAATCTAAGATCAATAATCCTGAGATCTATACCATTTTTTAATGTTTGAGTGAAAATGAGAAAGTCCCATCCAACATTCCTGTGTCTCTCAAGCTCCCAGGTAGAACTTACATTCATCACCTGGTGACCATGATTTATAAATCAGTAAAGGCACATGTCTCAGGTTATATATGCACATGAAAGAAGAGAGGCTCAACTGACAGAAGGTGCCCTGTGAGTTGTTCAGGTAACACTGGTCTAATGAGAAGTAAATCATGTGCTGAGCAGGCATGGAAAGATCAAAGAAATTTTCAGGTAGGAGATGATCTAAGCATCTTGATTGTCTCCTGAGGTGACTGTTGTCTATCTTGACTTTTTGAGACCAGGTGTTATTATTTATCTCATACCTTGGAGAGTATGTGGACCTTGTTTTTTTTCTTATTTTTTGTTATCTTGAGACTTGGACCTGAAGTGATGCAACTCAAGCCATTGCTCTGTGTGTGCACGTGCACGCGCATGCGCATGTGTGTGTGTGTCCTTATCTTGACTGTTAAGATGGTCCTGTCTTAACTAATTACCTATAATATTTTTACCTAATTTAGTTTGCTATACTATTTCCCCCTCTGAAGAGATATCTAGAACTGCAGTAATGGGGCATGGGGTGTTGACTGTTCTGGCTTCTTAAGGCTGCATAGGGTAGTAATTATGATTGAAAGTTATAGAAAATATCTAGAAGAAATGAAAAGGCCTTCAAAAGAGGTCCAGTGTTTTTGTCTTGTGTAGATGAGTAACTTCAGGTCTAATTAGAGACAAGGTCAAAGAAACAGTTAATTATATGTGGGCCATACAATAGAATCAACAAGACTATTATGAATATAGACAATAAGTATTTTCATGAGAAAGACCCCCAAATAGCCTTCTACAATGAGTATATTAAGAATGTCTATAGGATTTGAAAGTCTATTATGGTCTTGTCATGTAATATATTGAAGTCACTGGGGTATTGGCTAGAGGATCAGAGATGTATACTCTGAATTTAACTTTTTTAATGGTATAGTGTCTTCTTTTGCTATTGTTAGAATGTCTGATACTATCCAATTTTGGAGGACAGTTTGTCTTATTAATTTTACTTTGTTAAGGAGAGAGACGAGTTGAGATTTCTTTTATACTGAACAACTGCTAGTTTGGGGGGCAAATAAACAGAAGCAAAAATTTACCCCTTTTTATTATACTTTTCTGCTGTATGTTTAAGACTTGTGTTAATTAAAATTGAGCTCTTGCTCTCTATTGTTACCTTGATAGACAGATATTACCTTTGGAAGAATGTACTGCCCTCTCAACTCCTCTATCTGTGTCGGTTGCTAGAATGGGTCATGGTCTTGCTTTCTTTGAAAGCATGGGAGGTTTTTTTTCCTTAGTGGCTCTCTTTTTGCACTCTGATCATTTGTCGATCTCTGTCTCTCATGTCCAGCACACTCCTTGCTCAGGAGTTTGGGTGACTCACCAAGTTTTAGGGCCCTCTAGAAGAGGTACACTCATAGCTTCCCTAATGATGATTACCAGCTGGTGGAGCCATCAGTGTTTTATCATTCTATATGGAAAAGATCAAACAAGCTAAATATGGGCAAGATTTTGTAAAAGGTTGAGTTTTACAGAAGCATGAGAAAGTCCACTAGATGCCAAGTCTCAACAGACTCTCTGTATAATATATACTTGTTGTTTTGTTTTGTTTTTGGTAAACTACAGCAGTCAATAAAAGTCAAATGTGAATAATTATAGCATATATAAGACAGGGATATACAACCTTGCCCAGAAGAGTAAATATCACTTTAAGCAAATATAATCATATTACCAAAGTGATATGAACTCAAGTTATAAAGTAATTTACAATAGGCAGGAAATGTCAGTGAAGAATAACAATTATGATTACTTAATATAATTTAGTAATCAAGAAATAAAATTAAACACATCTCTTATTAATTTTTATCTCACAAAATGAGAAAATCAAAAATATCATGCTCTGGTGATTGAGTGCCAATTTCTTATGAGTAACCTGGATGTGGCTGAGGCAGGAGAATTCCAAGTGTAGGTCTCAATAAAGAGGGGAGAGGCCTGTGCTGAGGTTGTAGCTCAGTGCTGAGTCCAAGGTTCTGTCCCCAGTACTGCAATGTAGAACACAGTGCACAAAGCAAACAAAAAACTTCTGAAATGAATACCATATCTCAATTACATAGTGTAAATGACTTCTAGAGATTTGCTGCCAAACATTGTGCTCACAGTCAACAGTACTATATGTGTATTACATATTTTAAATATTAAGAGTATGAAATTTATAACATGTAAAATGAATCAATTTAAAAATAAAAATGAAATCCCAAGAAGAGCTTCAATCAGTAAGAACCTTGAAAACCTCAAAAGTGTCCAAGGGATCTAGGCAAAAAGGCAACTTTTCCTATGAACTCTTGACATGAGGCATTTGGGGGCAGGGAGAATACACAGCATTGGAGAACAGATTCCCAGAAGACAGGTAGGGGAAGGAGGGAGGGAAAATTCTTTATGTGTCATTTGTAGTCATGGAAATGCTTTGGAACATTTATTTATTTAACTTTAAGTATTAAAATTTTGAGAGGTTTTTTTATTTGAAAGAGAATAAAACAAAAGGGGGAAGTACAGAGCAGATCAGAACAGGACAACATAGGCAACACAGTACTTTACATTAAGACAACTGGACATCAACAGTAGCTAACACCATATCTCTTACTCTGCTATAGTTGAGCATAGTTTCAAATACAATAGTATCAAACATAACACAATAGTATAAAGCCATGCATAGAGTGAAAGAAGTACGGAGCTTTCTGAACCGAATAACAGAAAATGATCAATGGGTACTACAATATCTCATTTTCGATAAAAAAATTTTGTTTTAACTATCACGCATATTCAAATTCCAATAAGACACAATATGATAGATAAAACCAATGGTAGTAGAACAAAAGAAGCATGGTAGGACATCTAAGAAGGATGATATTAAATCAGCAATAGCTGTGATAATGTTTTGTTTTCTTCAAAACAGCTGTTCATATCATCACGCATGATACAGTCAAACAAAACAGGATAAAACCATTCCAACTTTGAAAGACTTCAAAGCTATGAGATAGGGACTCATGCTTACCATAAAGTCTTACATACTCTTTTCAAATCTCATACTAGGGAGACTATATGGTATTTACCCTTGTGAGTTTGGTTTATTTCACTTAAGAGAATGGTCTCAAGTCATGTCCATATATTTATAAATATCTCGATGTGATCTTTTTTTATAGCTGAGTAGTACTCCATTGTATAAAAATGCCACAGCTTTTTTATCCATTCCTCAGTGAATGGGCACTTAGGTTGTTTCCAAGATCTGGCTATTACAAATTGTGCTGCTATAAACATGGGTGCACATATTTCACTGTGGTATGATGTTTTCAGTTCTTCTGGGAATATGCCTAGAAGCGGAATAGCTGGGTCAAATGGGACTTCCATACCCAGCTTTTTGAGGAATCTCCAGACTGACCTCCACAGTGGTTGCAACAGTCTACACTCCCACCAACAGTGTAGAAGTGTTCCTTTTTCCCCACAGCCTCTCCAACACTTGTTGTTGGTAGTGTTTTCTATCTTGGCCATTCTTTCTGGAGTGAGATGGAATCTCAGTGTGGTTTTAATTTGCATTTCTCTCATGACTAATGATGATGAACATTTTTTCATGTATTTATTTGCCA